>MU854327.1:70398-126804 GCA_033296685.1 Parachaetomium inaequale
GGGGGGGGGGGGGGGGACGACTTGGCGAGTGAGGGTGGTCAAGCTGACAGTGACGTGTTTTTTCTAGGAACGCCCCCATGTTCCGCAGCCGCAACGTCCGCGGCAGGGGTGTCGGTCTCGCGAGAGGAAGGGCGACGGTCAGCAGGGCGAGGGCTGGTGGTCGTGGTGGGAGGTAAGGGGGTGGTGTGTTCACTGGTTGGTTGGACGCGGAATCAAGACGGGTAAAGGGAGGAGGGCGTCGTAATGGTCGACATATTGGCGTTCAGGGTTATACAGTCGCGGCAGCCCGAGCGGTTTTGGGAAAAAAGGCGGGGGGAAGGGGGGTATGGGTGGGTGCGATACCGGGAAGCTCTGGGGGCATGGGCCACGATGTTGAAACCAGCACCACCCACGAGACGACGAGAGGTCGGCCCTGAGCGCTTGAGGGTACGTGTCATGTCTTCTCTTCGGATATGATATCTCTTCGTTCAGGGCTGACGCGAGCCACCCAAAGCCCGGGCCGCCTCGAGACTTGGCAGTCTCTTCTAGACAGACAGATCTGCAGGCAAAAATACATGTTATACACGGCGAGACACGCCCGCCAAGAGTCTACTTCATCCGCGCAAACGCCTCCTCCGCGCGCGTGATAATCTCCTCGACCTTCCTCAGCTCCTCCAGCTGCGCGCCCTGGTCAGCCTGCGGGTCAGGCATCTTGCCAGCCTTGTCCAGGACCTCGGCAACGCTCGCCTCGGTCGCGCGGATCGCCTTGCGGCCTTCCTCACGCACCTCCCCTTCCCAGTACACCCTGGCCGCGTCCCACTTCTGCTGGAGGCGTCTGAAGCTCAGCGCGATGCCCAGCGCCGCGATCGCCCCGCACTCGTATGCCCCGAGCGCTGAGAGATACGAGAGGCCTGCCAGGGCCGTGCTCAAACCGGCCAGGCTCGCCGACTGCACCACAAGTTTCTGCGCCAGCGCTTGCAGGGCCGGGACCGTCTTCTCCTGCAGATAATTTCTCGTGAATGGAATGTGCGATGGCCAGTTGCTGACCGCGTTGGGCGCGATCGTATCCTGCCTCTGATGCCCTGTCGAGGGCCGGGACAACGCTGGTCCGGTGTATAGGGGTTGTCCCTGCTGCCCCTCCACCACGCCGGCCTCTTGGATGCGGCCGGCAAGGTAAATCATGCCCTTTTCTGCCCCAGGGAGGAAACGAAGGGCCACCATCTCCGACGTGACCATGCCCACGTCATCGGCTCGCCAGAAGAGCTTCCACCAGCCGAGCTTGCTCCACGGCCGGGTGGTGAAGGCGATATCTAACTGCTGCTGCAGCTCCTGGTGAGCGTTTTGTGCCCACTCCGCCAACGCCTGGTCCAGGTGGGCGACAGACCCAGATGAAACCTTTGTGTGCAGTTCCGCCGTCAAATCGCGGGCCTCTTCCTCCTGGACGGCTGCCCTAGCGCTCCGAAGCATCGAGTTGATCAAGTTCCTGACGGGCGCTTTCGTAACCCCATCCCCGCCGGACAGCGCGCTCTTCCTCAACCACTCGCTGATGCTGCCCACGTTGGCCTCGGTCCACAAAGCCTCGTACTTCATCGCGTTGCCGACATCGGCGCGGAACAGCTCCAGCCCCTCGCTGGCGGCCTCAACATTGACCGCGACAAGCGGGCACCCAGCGAGATCCTCCCCCCCAACCCTCGCAGCAAAATTAACCGCTCCGGTGATAACATCCGCCCCCTCCAAAACCGGCAGCGCCAGGATCGACGCCGCCCCGCGCACCCCGTCCCCGACCAACAGCGCCATGTGCACCGGCGTCTTGACGGGCGCCACGTGTCCCGCCGTCGTGGCCGCCACATCCACCGTCGGCACCAGCACCGCGTCATCTACAGCCGCCGCCGCCGCCCCTTTCCCACCAGTACCAGCTACAGCAGAAAGGGCAGCCCCGACGTCAGCAACAAGCATCTCGAGCTCGGCCCCCTTCAGCAAAGGAGCCGAAACCGTCAGCTCGGGGAGAACATGCTCTCTCTCCGTCTTCAGCCCCGCCTCCTGTCTTTCCTGACCGCCCTCCTCCCCGACGACCCGCACGACGAGCGCGTGCGCGGCTACGTCATGCCCCTCGAGCCGCGCCTCCCACGCCGCGGCCGGCTGGAGCGGGTCGGCGAGCGCGAGGCGGAGGAGCCGTTTTGTCGTGGTTGTGCTGCTGCTGGATCCACTGTTGTCAGGGGTGTTGACGCTGAGGAATGCGACGCGGATGGACTCGTGCCCCGGCGGTTCGGCGAGGTTGCGCAGGGCGAGTTGCAGCCGGGGGAGGTTCACGTGGTTTGGGGCGTGGGTTTGGAGGGCGAGTAGAGCGTGCTGGAGGTCGGCGCGGGGGTTGGAGGTTGAGGGGGAGGGCGTGGTGGTTGATTGGTGCCGTTGGCTGGATTTGGGAAGGGGGTGTTTTCGTGGTCGGAGCAGGGGGTTTGTTGTTGAACGGGACGTGGGACGCGCGAGGGAGGGGGAGAGAGAACAGAAGAGACATATTGACGGGGGGGGTATTCGTGTCTGGAGGCCCCGGCCCCGGCTCAGCGCCCTACCGAGGGCCAATGCTGGTGGCATGGCGACGCGTTGGTTTTGGAGAACCAGCTTCGAGTGTTGTTGTCGAAGAGACATGGAAGATGAGCGAGGAAGCTGTGAGCTTTTTGCCGGAAAGATCCGGCAGCTTCCCTCCAAGCCAAGGCCGCGCTCGATCCGCATGGTCAGAGCTTAGTTAGTTTACAGGGGTGCCCTGTCCCCTGCAGTGGCCACTTCAGACGTCAACCCCACCACAGCATTCCGGCGCCATCCATCCCGAAACATCACGAACCTTTGCGACTTTCCCGAACTTGAACCCTCTAACAAACCTACTTCCTAACTCACCCTCCCACCACCACGCCCTACCCTCCCCACCCCCAGCTACCCTTAACAAGTCAGGGGAAAAAAACTCCCCAAAATGGCCCAATCAACAGCCCACCGCCGCCTCCTCCAAGAATACCGCGCCCTGACCAACAACCCGCCCGACGGCATCACGGCCGGCCCCGTCTCGGAAGACGACCTGCTGCACTGGGAGGCCCTGATCCAGGGCCCCGAGGGCACGCCCTTTGAGGGCGGCATCTTCCCCGCCGAGCTGCGCTTCCCGAAAGACTACCCGCTCGCGCCGCCGAGCATGAAGTTCCTGGGCGAGATTTGGCATCCGAACGGTACCCTACCCTACCCTCCCCTCCTGTAAGGTGGGTGTCGTTTGCTGATGAGGGACGGATGAGTAGTCTACCCCAGCGGCCTGGTGTGCATCTCGATCCTGCACCCGCCCGGCGACGACCCGAACCACTACGAGCACGCGTCGGAGCGGTGGTCGCCCATCCAGAGCGTCGAGAAGATCTTGATTTCCGTCATGAGCATGCTGGCCGAGCCCAACGACGAGAGCCCCGCCAACGTCGAGGCGGCCAAGATGTGGCGGGAGCGGAGGGCCGAGTATGAGCAGAAGGTGCGGGACGGGGTGAGGCGGATGTTGGGGCTGTAATGTAAAGGGAGGGGGATGTTTTCAGGGGTATGGCGTACCGGGGGGAGGGGGGTTATTTAAGTCTTGCATGGCGTGGCGTTTACATTTGCGATAGCGTCGAGTTGTAACAGAGGATAAAGGGTATTTTGGTTTGATTCGAATCTCATTTCATCCGCCACGGCTGCTTTTGATGGGCTCCGAGATCCAAGATGCGCACCACTTCTAAGCTCTCTATAACACCCGCTTGCTTGTCTCGCCCTGGCCTTTAAACCCATCATCATCATAACGCTCACATGTTGTTCTCCGCCTTGAACTTGTCCCACGCCTCGTTGAGCGTGCTAAACACCGTCCCGGCAATCATGCGCACCTCGGTCGTGGCGTCTTGCGCAATCTGCCCTCACCAGTCAGCAAACCATTCCCACCACCACACACCAACACAGAGAGAGAGAGGACTCACCTTATCAGGATGCGTCTTGGCAATCGCCTTCATGTAGACAATCTTGACCTTATTCGCCACCACGAGCTCGTGCAGCCCCACCTTCTTCCACCCGCTGCCCTCCCACAGCACGCTGTCCAGGCTGCCGAGCAGCGCGCGCAGGTTGTCGCGCTTGCCGTCCCGCCACGCCGCGACGCGCGCGTCCACCTTGTCGGTCAGCGCGAGCTTCTCGTCGCCCTCGCGCTCGGCCGCCTGGTGCGCCGCGCGCAGCCGCTCCACGGCCTCGAAGCTCTTCTGCGGGTTGTTGTTGTTGTTGTTGTTGGCCGACGGCCTCGGGCGCGGGGTAGCTGCTGCTGCTGCCGGCGGGCGGGTCGACGCCGGCCTGGATGTGGGCGCCGGCTTCGGCGCGAGGGCCTTCTGGCAGCGCTGCCTGCCCGCGGCGGCCGTCGCGCCGCCCAGGCCGGCCTCGACGCTGAGCTGCCAGACGGCGGCGGCGTCGGCCCACTTCTCCATCTGCTCGAGGGCCTCGGCCTTGCGGGCGAGCGCCTTGCCGTAGAGGTCGCGCATGTCGCGCTTTTCGCCGGCCGCGTCGCCGCCGCTTGCTTGGAGTTCGACGTGCTCGCCCTCGCCCTTGCCCGGGCCGATCAGCCGGATGGCTGTGTCGGCGTCTTCGACTGCCTGGCGCGGCTCGCCCGTTTTGAGCGCCGTCAGGGCGCGGTTGCAGAGGAGGAGGATGGTTAGAGGGTGGTCGGCCGGGATGGCGGTCATGGAGGAGGTGTATGAAGCGTGGGCGGCTGCGAAGTCGCCGCGCTTGAAGTGCGCGGTGCCCTCTAGGCGACATTTTGTTGAGTTTTGTAAAGCAATAGGCGAGACGCTGGGTATCTGGCGAACCGGGCGTGGAGGGGCCGGTTTTGGAGCAGGCGATGGCCGGGATGCGGGCCGAGGGGCTGGAGATGCTTGCGAAGACCGAACCTGTGGTGTAGCTCGAGACGTCGAAGCGGCGCCGCCGAATAGCAGATCGGGCTCAGGCTCTGCGGCCCGTGTCTCTGGCTGCGGTTGTGGAGTAGCCTTCTTCCTCCGTGCCGGGCTAACGTACGCTTGGAAGCTCTCTTCCTCAGCTGCCTGCCTGCCTAGGCGAGCGCGCGGGTCCAGGGACGGCTGTGAAGTCTGCTGCCACTTAGGCACTTGACTCCCCTTCCCTGGCCGAGCTGGTAGAGCCGGTGACCGTTCGCGGGACCGGGCCTCGCTAGCATCCTGGCGCTCGGGCGCTAACCTCCCTGGCCTTGCTTCCGGCCGTCCTCCCGATTCCAGCATACGAGCCTCGTCTGTGACGTCGGGCATCTGCCTCCCTGCGCCGGCGCCGGCGCCACGATCCTGGGCGGACCGCATCCACTTTGGCTGGTTCGGGTCTCCGTCTTGTTGGAACTCGGCAACCGCTTTCTGTACTTTTTTCTGCCCCGTTTTCCACAGGCTGTTTGCCGACTTGAGGAAACTCGAACCCACAGCAGCAGCGGTCTTGGCAAAGTCTGCATCCATAGATGCTGGTGACCGGCTGTCCCTACTCCTAGTGCCATCGTCGAGCGGCCCCTCCCTCATCCAGGACGGCGTCCCATTTCGCGACTGACTCGGGGCTCGCTCGCCGCTGTCCCTGGACTGTTCCCTCGCACCACCCCTGCCCTTCGTCTTCTCCTTTGCCTGCCTGTGGGCGTCATCCAGCAACCAGTTGACAGCAGCTTGAACATTGAGCCCTGCCCCACTCTCTGTGAGGCCCCTCCTCGCATTTTCAGGGGTAAAGCCGTAGTCCACGAGTTGGGCAACGGCCTTATCGAATGGATCGTCGGATACCGCAGGCTGTTCGACCTCTGAATCTGACGAAGAGTCTTCAATGGGCTTTCCCGGCTCGGGCTCCCGCGCAAAGGCTGGGGCTGCCTTTTTCCTGACTTGATCCACTGGCTTGCCCAGGTCGCCTAGCAGGTCGTCGTCTTCCTCGTCGTCGTCGATAGTTTGGGGCGGCGGTGCATTGGTCCTCGTCTTGAGCTGGTTGAGCCCAAACGGATCGTCATCTTCGTCGCCAAAGCCTCCCCCGCCAGATGCCGCAGGCTTGTTCCAAGACTGCGGGTTGCCGAGATCCAGCCCAGGTGCGTTCGCGGGCGAGGGGTTGCTCGAAGGCGCAGGCGGCGGGAAGTGGCTGGAATTGTCCACCTTGGTGTTGGCACTGAAGGCTGCGAACAGGTCATCATCCGTCTCGGCTGCCGGCTTCCCGTTTTGTATCCCTGGACTTGGCCCCCGCGCCGAAGGCGGCGCCGGTATCGCAGGAGACGGTGTCCTCAGCGAGCCGGACCGGTTCTGTCCAAGCGAGTCAAAGAAGCGCCCATCCCCGTAGTGTGCCTGTGCCTGCTTGCGCCTCTCCTCCTCCTTCCTCCTCTTCTCGGCTTCTAGCTGGTCCTGTCGCTCGCGTAGGCTCAGGTTCGCGTTGCTCTTGCCGGCGCCGAAGTTAAGCAGGTTGCCAAAGCTGTCCTGGGCGGCGGTCTTGGGCGCTGGCGGTTTAGCGCCGATGTTGCCGGAACCCTGGGCCGACAGCGGGGTGTTGCGGCCGGATGCGAAGGGCGACGGGGTCGGGCGCAGGGAAGGGTAGGCCGGGGCCGCGGGGTTCGTCGACGCCGGTTGTGCAGGCTTCCCGGTCCCGGTCCCGGTCCCGGTCGCCGGGTTGGGCGCCGCCCAGTTCAGGCCCGCGAGATCGTCCATTGTGCCGTCGGTACTCGAAAATGTCAGCGCCGCATTAGGAAATAAATTAGCGGATTGTGCGGGCACAGCTTGCGGACACTTGGTTAGAATTCAGTTGCAGCTACCGTGTCTCGGAGCAGCGCAACGACGTTGAATGTCGCGCGCCACAGGGGCCTGACGCTAAGTCCAGGGTGCGATGGCGGCCGATTAGCGGCGTTAGTGCGAGTCTCACTCAGCCACGCGATTCGGGCCCAGCCAGGTGTGGCACAGCACCATCTCAAGTTAAAGTGTGGCGCTTGTGGAGCTTCAGGCTCCCCCACTCAAGTTGCCAAGCTCTCCCATGCAGAAGTCTCATCTGCATGGCAATCTGCACCGGTCCCTGCAACTGCAAGCAGGCGCGGATCCGTCCATCGCAATGCATCCAGACGGCAACGGTCCTTCGACGGGCGACGAGCGCCAATCACGAGACTTGTCGAATGCCCTTCGTCATTCGAATGTGCTGGCCATGCATGATGTTTCCCAGGAAGTTGGTGTTTGCGAGGTTGCCGATCGGATGATCCCTTAAGCTTATTGGGAAGGTTTCCGACCGCCAAACATGTTCTTCCTGGCACGTCAACCACGAGCAAGGGCCAGGTTACACCGAAGGGCGAATCGAGTTTGAGCGCATGCCCCATGTTTGAGGGGGTCACTTGACAGCAATTTGCCGGAACAAAATGGAGTCCAGTCAGGGTGCTGTCCCTGCCGCGGGACGAACAATTTGCGTTGGGGGAGCGAGCCTCGATTCGGCGGTGCGATTGGCTGACCGGGCATTTGGCCGGAACCAACCCGGAAAGTTGTTAGTGAACAACTCGCGCAACCCTCGCCTGGAACTGTTTCAGCCTTTGGCGCTCGTCCGATCCTGGGAGCCCCTCAATTTCACCTGATGTGCATCCAAACCCCACCCTATCCAACGGTTCGGCGTGCCACTGAGGTCACCTCGCTCACCTCCACGTTTTACTTGCTGTGTACACAGCAGAGACGCCGTCGCCATGTCCATCCGTCCACAGGCTCAACATGGCGAGAGCGCCCATCCGAGATGCTGACCGAGAGAAGCATGATGAGTTTGCCGGACACGAGCTGCCGTGGCCACAGGCCCTGTTGAACAAGCCAGAGGTTGGTCGCTAGTACGACTGCGTCGTGAGATGGAGGCGGTCGCGTGTGGAGTGGTTTGCGCATCTCTCGAAATTGTCAAATGCTCTCCGTCCTACGCAGAGATGAACCAACAGCGACGGAAGCGTCGAGCAAGTCATTTATTTCTCGGAGCATCCGTCGGCCGTGGCCCCCCATCCCTCCTCATGCCCGGTCGCAGGGATGGTCCCTCCCCCGCGAATTGTGGCAAGCGCTGCGGCTCCTTCCTCGGAAAAGCGGCTCCCTCAAATGGCGTTCCTGCGTTAGCCAGGCACCAAGCCCCACCGTGCATCCCTGGAGCGTCCCCTTAATCGAACATGTCAAGGCTTGTCGAACCCCACCGGCCAACCAGAGGCCTGCGTTTTCCTGGCTGGGTGCTGCTTCAGGAAAGAGCACCCTGCCCAACCCCGGCAAGGGGGCGTTCCCCTTCGCTGCCCTTGCCCGTCTGCAAAATGCCGTGCCAGAGCAGAGGGGCACCACAGCAATTCCACAGGGTTCCAATTTGGGTTATCTTGGGCGCATGGTCACACTCCCCCCTTCCACCCGCTCCCTTTCCTCGCCCTTTTGCGCCTTGTCTGCCTTGCCTCCCCTTCTTTCGACTCTCTCGTCTTTCGACCCGCAACACTCACTTTCGCGGTTTTTGACTTCCCACCTCGGGGCCCACGTTCCTTACTTTCCGACGACGACCATTCCTTTTCGCGTTTTTGTGTTCATCGCCAACTCTCGTTTCGAGTCCACCGCCTGACGACATTGCATTCGCATCGCGACCAACACCGATATTCCGCCGAGTCGACGGGACGTTGTGCGCAAACAGCAGCTCAGTTCTGAGAGGAGACAGCGACAACAGCTCCGGGGGCACAAGTTGGATAGGCTTGTGAACCAGACGGCTGTGAACTGTCATCCGTGGTCGGTTGCTCTGTGGTTCCCGACAATTTACGCCCTCGTCGTCTGGCCAAACTGGTACGTTGAGTCGGAAGCCGAACAAGAACCCCTTCGCTTTCTCCGTCGAGTCTCCCTTTGCCTTCATCCCCACCATAACCCGCCGGGCCTCGTTTTTTTCCATCCCAAGCCAGCCGGGGTCACAACACCCTCCTTCTGCTCACCTGCTTCCACCACCAATCCACAAACAATGACTTGGACCAAGGCCGAGCAGTAGGGCTAACGATTCCGGCCACCAGCTCGTCGACCGCGATCCGCATCCCACAAAAAATAACACTCCTTTACCGGTTGGCGATTTTATTACTCGACAGAGTTTCGCCAGCAGCCTTTTGCGCACTCCTTTTTCACACACCCAACCCGCGATCCACTCCTTTACAGTCAGCAACATGAGAGTCGACTCGTCGCTCGCGATTCTCGCATCGGTGAGCGGTGCCGCCGCCTTCTGGCGCATGGAATGCCGTGGCCTTGGCGCCCTCGCTCGTCTTGATCCTCTGATCGACCCGGGCGTCGCGTCGCAGCACGCCCACGCGATTCATGGTTCTTCGGGTAAGTCATGCCAATGCGCTGTAAAAAGCGGGCATTGTGTTGTATGGACGTTTCCCTGTTGACGCAATTTCCGTGCAGGCTTCAACTCGGATGCGACGTACGAGGACCTCGTCAATGGCGACTGCACCTCTTGCGCTGTGGCCGAAGACAAATCGGCCTACTGGGCGCCCGCCGTTTACTTCAAGCACGCCAATGGCACGTACCAGGAGGTTCTGCAGGACGGCGGCATGCTTGCGTGAGTCCCCCATGTTGCGGCATCCTCGAACGCCTGGCGCTAATTGCGCCCTAGCTACTACTTCTTGAACTACGACTTGAAGGATACTACCAAGGGAATCAAGGCATTCCCCAACAACTTCCGCATGATCGCTGGCGACAGCTCTCGCCGCAACTATTCGGTCGGCGGGCTTGACTTCCTGCTGCCTGACCCGCCCAAGTCGAACTGGGCTTCCATGGGCCAGACGAACCAGGCCGATCTCCGCCAGCGCGCTATCGGCTTCAACTGCCTCAACTATGATACCGACCCGGAGCCGACTCTGTACCGCCACTACATGCCCGACAAGGCTTTCCTGGATGCCAAGTGCAAGCATGGAGTTCGCTTCGAGCTGTCGTTCCCCTCTTGCTGGAACGGCAAGGACACCAGCTCTCCGGACCACAAGTCGCACGTCGCATACCCCGACACGGTCCTTAATGGGGACTGCCCGGAGGGGTTCGATGTGAAGCTGCCTGGTCTCATGTTCGAGACCATCTGGAGGACTCACGACTTCGTCGGTGTGCCGGGCGAGTTTGTCATTTCCAACGGAGACGTTAGCGGTATGTGGCGTGATTGTATTTCGGATCCGGTTCTGTGCTAACTTGTGTATCTAGGCTTTGGCTACCACGGTGACTTCATCAGCGGCTGGGACGAGAACTTGCTTCAAGCTGCTGTCGAGCAGTGCACCAACGGCAGCGGCCTGCTCTCCGACTGCCCTCTCTTCACGCTCATCAGCGCGGATGAGCAGAGGAAGTGCAAGATCCCGGCTCCCCCCATGATCGCCAGCGAGAAGCTTGCCGGCATCATCGGCAACGTCCTCCCCGGCGGTGTTGAGATCCAATACGGTCCTGCCCCCGCAGTCCACAAGAAGCCCGAGATCGCCCTCCCGTCGATCTCTCTGCCGGCCCCTAACGTTCTCCCTGGAGGCGTGTTCCAAGAGCAGCCTACCTCGACCCCTGAGGTCCAGGAGGTGCCAGAGCCCACTTCTACTTCGACCCCGACTCCCACCCCAACCCCGATCCCATCCGACCCTCCTGTCCCTGAGGGCTACGAACTTGTTCGCACTGACTACGTTACCAACGGCAACGTAGTCAGCAAGATCGTTGTTATCGAGACTGTCGAGTACGTCATGGTGGCGACCGAGACGGTCACTGTCACGGCGACCCCTGGTGCTGATAAGGCGCGCCGTGAGGTGCAGCACCTGCACTTGCACCGCCACCGCCATGGCGCGCACTAAGGCGCCGGTGAACCAACCCCCTGGGTTGCCTGGTGCGACCGGTCCTGCCTAGGACACTATTCGTTGCACATATGGGATGAGCTCATGGCCATTTTTTCTTTCCTTCTTCTCCCCATTCCATTTCTTTGCTCTCGGGCATCTTGATTTCGACGTTGATATTTGGGCTCGGGAGGTTGGCGGGTGGTTGGAGGACAGCGGAGAGGATATACTGGCCCGCTTTGGCGTCGTGTATCGATGGTTCGGGGGCACTGAATGAAAGGGAGCCTTTTATCATTCTCCAGAATTGCATTTGTGGCAATGCATTGACTGCTGCCCTGCGCGTTATGGACGGTGCATCGGTGTTCAGGTGTTACTTGGGAGTGATTGACAAGATACCACCTCTATCGATCCCCGCGGTCTCCAAGATCACTGGATTTTCTGGGTGTGAATGTTTCTACTTGTGAAGTGATGGGCTTGACATCTTCAGGGAGACCAAGCTTGGATATCTGTGAAGCAACCCTTGCAATGCCTAAAGCGCCGGGCTGTCTACAGCACCAAACTGCCAACGCCGAACAGCTCGGTTCAAAGCGATGCGGTGGGAAAGCAACTGATCTCTTGTCCCATGTCAACAAACACAGGCCAGAACGAACAAAATATCGAGCCCATCAGTCCTCACATCTTTTCATCTCGGTAATTGAGACATTTCAGTCTCCCATATCCCGTCAAGCCAAATCGACACGATGAGTGAGCACAACACGGCCGGGCTGGAATGAGGTCGCTCGCCACAACCCATTCCAACCCAGCCAAGTCCAGCCGCCATGCGAATTCCAGTCGCGCTGAGCCGGACGGTGTTATGACCTGCCCCCAGATATCTTGTTACCCCCCCTTTCTCGCCACCCCCGTCCAACCATCCCCAACTAACTTCGCAGCATCTGATCCGGTCCAGCAAACACACCCATGCGCGCCCAGGGGCCAACCACCACTCCATCGACAACCCATCGACAACCCATCGACAACGCGGCAACCCCTGAATACGGCAACCAACAGCAACAGCAACAGCAACAACAGCAATATATCACACTCAACACCATGGCCATCCCAGACGCGGACACCTCCATGTCCTTCACCACCGACAAACCCCCCACCACCAACAACAACAAGGGCGGGGGAGACGGCAACGGCAAAAGCTCCCCCATCCCCGACTCCCTCCCAGCCCTCTTCCCCCTCGTCCTCGGCGGCGCCTTCATCATCGGCCTGATCCTCGCCTTCCTCATCATCTGGGTGACGCGCCGCCGCCGCGCTCAGACCGGAGCAGACAAGCCGGCAAAGGGCGACGAGGCCGTGCTCCTTAGTCCCGAGGGGAGCACCGGCCTCCCCTCATCTGGGGAAGAGGTCAAGGATGGGGGCGGCGGGATGGGGAGCACGGCGCGCAGGAGGCTGCAGAAGGCTTGTCCTGTGGGTGCCGGACCGGGGTGGTGGGCGAGGGAGGGCGGGAGTGGGTTGCTGAGTGATGATGAGGATGGGGAGGGGCGGGGGTGGCCGCGGCGGCATGTCAGTTTGCCGCTTATTCCGAGGGCGTGTAGTCGGGGGCATTTTCATTTTGGGGGAGGTGAGGGTTGGGGGTCGTCTTGTCGGTGGCCTGGGCAGGGGCAGGGCAAGGGGGCGGTGGAGATGGAGGAGGTGAGGGGGGTTTGTAGAAGGAAGCAGCCGTCTTGGATCGATGAGGATGCTTTGCATGGGCCGAAGGTGGTGGTTAAGGGGGGTGCGGGTGGTGGTGGTGGCAAGAAGAAGAAGAATGAGCGCGGGTCGTGGCCGCTGCGGAATCGCGCGCCGACGTTGCCGCGGGTGCATCATACTGTTCACGGGTATCCGTACTTGGTGTCCGGGGGAAGGGGGAAGTCGTCGGAGGCTCTGCTTGGGGAGAGTCGGTTGCAGACCACGACCGGCATGGAGTATGCCCAGCTCCGGGCGTCCTCCAGGGACCTGCCACAGCCGCCCAAGCCTGCTCTTGTCTCCAACAGGGACAAGCGTGTCATCAGGCCGTCGGTTACCATGGGATACGTGTACGGCGCCTCAAAGATCCCGCAACCGATCGTCAGTCCTCCGGTCAGCCCGGTCCGGTCTGCGCCCACTACGCCACAGAGACACAGAGGCCGGCAGCGGTCGACTGACTCGACGCTGTCCGACATCCTGAGATCGACCGAGGAGCGGCTGCGCGAGGGAAGCGTCTCCGGAACAATCAGAAGCCGCAGGGCCACTACCTCACCTACGAGGGCATCGCCTAGCAAGGTCTTTGGCCCCAGGGAATATGGGATTCAGGTCTCTCGCGCGAGAACCCCGAGCCCAAAGAAGACTGCCCCGATGGAGTCCTTTACGCCCGACCACAAACGGCAGGACTCGCAGAAGTCGGTGTCTTCGGAGACTGACAGCCTCGCGGGCGAAGAATGCCCGGTCTCGGATGCCCCCTCAGGACTCACCAGCCCGAGCCGGGTCCAGAAGAAGCAAGAGCCCGAGAAACAACCGCCCCAAGCTCAGTCGGTGCGTACCTCGCTCTCATCCGAGCTCTCGACGCTGTACAGCGAGGACGAGATGCCCGACGAGGTCAAGCGGGCCATCATGCCTCTTGAGGGCCTGATCGTGCAGCCCCAGCAGGCTGCCAATGTCCGCCCCCCTACCATGAACGACCCGTTTGTCAGCGGGCCGCTGCCGCTCTCAGTCTCTCGGGCGTCGTCCGTTGGCGCCTGGCCGACCAAGCACAGCAAGCCCCAAGACCTCCTCCGGCAGAGCGTGCAGTGGTCGCAACGTCTGCGCAGCATGACGGTCGGGCACACGCGTGCCCACTCTCAGGGGCTGATCCTGGCACCTGGCCCTGTGATCCGCGGGTCAAAGTCAGCCCTCCTACCGGTTATCTCGCCGTCGCGGAAGGTGTCGGTGACCATTCCCCGGTCCATCCAGCCATATCTCGCGTCGAGGGCCTCGGAGCCGCCACCGTCTCCAACCAGACAGTCGCCCACCACGCACAGCCCGACCGGGCCACTCTTCCTGCGCGTGACCAAGACCAGCACGCTGAGCACAATGCCCTTGCTCCCACCGCCGTCGGCGCCAGGCATCGACACCTCCAGGGAGTCAAAGTCCAACCCCCCCTCGCCAACAACAACGGCCCAGGCACCCAGCGACCAGCACCAGCAGCAGCAGCCAGCCCGCCGCTCCCCAGTCCTGATGCTCCCCTCAACAGAACCCCCCAGCACGCCCTCCTCCTCGTCCCCAACCCGCCGCATGCGCCTCTCCCTCATCCTGCCGCCCAAGCAGCAGCATCAGCAGCAGCAGCAGCCGCAGGACCCCCAACAACAACACAGCTTGAAGCGCTCCAGCGCCTCCTCATCCGTCTACTCCCAACAAGAACCCACCCCTCCCACCACGGCCCAAGCAGCAGCAACCGCAGCAATCGAACTCAACCGCGCCAACTTCCGCGCCAACTCGTCCCTCTACCCGGCCCCGCTCTCCCCGACGCGGAGCAGCCGCGGAGGGCGCGCCTCGCCGTCTAAACTGTCGTCTGAGGTACTACCCCTGGGCAAGGACGGGAATGAAGGGGGAGAGGAAGAGGGAGACGAAGACGAAGACGAGGACACCCCGCTGGCGCTGACGTGCACCATCGCCTCGCTGCGGCGCATGAACAGCGGGGTCAGCGCCGCGTCCAGTCTGGGGAGTATCGCGGACCGGAGGGGTATGTTGACGCCGAGCCCGAGTCCGAGTCCGGAGAGGGTGCTGCCGGGGCTGGCGATTAAATCTGTTTCACCTGTTCGGGTTGGGGGGGGTGGTGGTGATGAGCATCGGAAGAGTATCGGGGCGAGGAATTATTTCATTCTTGGGAACGGGAATGGGGCGGTTGGTGGGCAGCAGTCGAGGAGGGGCAGTCGGGTTGTGAGTTGCGGCTCCGTGGGTAGTGGGATTGTCAAGTCGGCGAGTGGCGGGATGGGGGTTGGCGGTGGGATGGGTGGCGGCGGGTCGCCGTGCAAGAGGCGGCGGGCGGGGAGTATGCATCACCATCACCACCACCAGCACCACCACCAGCGGCGGTCGAGTGCCGTGTTGAGGCTGTCGCGGTCCGAGTTTGCGGTTGCTGCTGGCGAGGAGGGCAAGGAGAATGGTGCGGGTTCTGGAGAGGGGAGGTTCAAGGTGGCGGCTGGGGAGTTTACCTTTGAAGTGAGTAATCCTAATGTCTCGGGGAAAGGGGCGCTTGGGTTGAGGGAGGGGAGCAGCGGGAGTGTGAACGCGCTGGTGATGCCGCAGCAGGGTGATCGGCGGTTGTCGCTGGCGTGGAAGCCGGCCGAGGGGGGTGCCTCCCGGAACGGCTCGCCTGTGAGGTACAACGTGAGCCCGTCGAGGCAGAGTTTGAGGAGTGTGGACAGCTTGGGGCTGTATGACCGCCAGGGGTTCCTGATCTCAGCGTCGCCGGTGAGGGGGGTGAGTCCGTCAGGGCTGAGGGTGTGATCCAAAGATTGACGTCCAATATGCTGCTATTTCCTTTGTCGATTTGCTGATCTACTTCTTTTCAATGGTTAATTTTCATGATATTGTTTTAATGGTTTCCGGAACGAGGTGGTGGTTGAAGTTGAGAATACTCGTCAGTTTGTTAATTGAACTTGATTAAGCTTCCAGGTTGCTTGGCAGTTGGTGCCAGCTGTCCATCTACCCTCCGCATCAACACCACATCCCCTCCCCCTCAACATCGCCAGACTCACCTCACTCATTCCACACATCAACATTTCTTTCACTCCAAACAAAAACCCGCCATGCCTCCCCTCCCCCACCCCGCCCTCCCGCGGCTCATCACATACTACCAGACTCACCACAGCCCCTCGGGCGCCTTCATCTCCATCCTCCCCCTGCTCCAACACCCCGGCATATCCGTTACCCACGTAATCCTCGCCGCCATCCACATCAACGAAGACCCGTCCGCCCTCACCCTCAACGACCACCCCCCCTCCCACCCGCGCTTCACCACCCTCTGGGCCGAGCTGCGCGTCCTCCAAGCAAGCGGCATCAAAGTGCTCGGCATGCTCGGCGGCGCCGCCCAGGGAACCTTCATGCGCCTCGACACCGCGGACCCGGAAACCTTCGACCGCTATTACCTGCCCCTCGCCGACCTGGTGCGCACGCGCGGGCTGGACGGCCTGGACCTGGACGTGGAGGAGCCCATGTCGCTGGCGGGGGTGATCCGGCTGATCGACCGGCTGCGCGCCGACTTCGGGCCGGGCTTCCTCATCACCCTGGCCCCCGTGGCGTCGGCGCTGCTGGACTCGACCAAAAACCTGAGCGGGTTCGACTACGAGGCGCTCGAGGTGCTGCGCGGGAAGGAGATTGCCTGGTACAACGCGCAGTTCTACTGCGGCTGGGGCGACTGCAGCAACCCGGCCATGTACGAGATGCTGCTGGTCAAGGGGTGGCAGCCCGAGCGGATTGTTGTGGGCCTCGTGACGAGCCCGCGGAATGGTGCCGGGTGGGTGCCGTGGAATATGCTGGCCAGTGTGCTGCCGCTGCTGGCGGGGCGGCACCCGCGGTTTGGGGGGGTTATGGGGTGGGAGTATTTTAATAGCCTGCCGGGCGGGGAGGAGAAGCCATGGGAATGGGCGCAGGCGATGACTGCGCTGCTGCGGGGCAGGAGGACGGTGCCGGGTGTTGAGGGGCTGGAGGGGAGCATGAAGGCGGAGGTAGGGAGGCGTGATGCTGCCAAGGAGGTAGATCCTGACGTGGGGAGGGGTGATGCGGTGCCGGTGCCTGCGGAGTTCGAGTATCACTCGGATGGGGGACGCGAAGACGAATAGGTGCCCTCTCTGCTTCTTTCCGAATCCAAGCGTGAGTTACCTCGCGGTGCTCCGGTTGCATGGTTACTGGCATTTGCATCGGCTCGAGCAACATTGCATTCTGAGGCATTGTACGTCCAACACCACAATCTCTCATTTCAAGTGGAGGGCGACGGCAAGTGAATGTAGATCTGTGTCATTGAGGCACATCGAGTGCGGTAGTTGACTCGGCTACAGGGGGCTCGGGAGAGGCTACGTATCCGGCGTTGAAAAGGGGCGATGCCAAGCCCAACTCCTGTCGACGGGCATCATAGACATGAAGTCATCACACGATTTCCCGAGACCTACAACATCAGCTATCTTGGGAGGCAACTCCAGCCTGCTCATGATGATGCCTCCATCGCGGAGTTCGGCCTTGAGCTTCGTACAGCCAGGCTCACTGACACCACAATGCTCCATCAGGGAATCGGGCTCGAGGGTGGTGTAGTTATTGGTATCGTGAGGTTATGGGTTATGCTCCTGAACACAAAGCTGTCTTCGCGAAATCGGCTTGAGCTTCGCACAGCGATACCCTTCGACACCATGATGTCTTCGTCCGGGGTTCGGGCTCGGGGATGTTCAGTTATCCGTAGAGTTATGCTCCCGAGGCACGATGAATCTCCGCGGAACCGGGCTTGAGGTTCGTACGAGCCTGGTGTTCGTCGTAGTTGTAAGAGGGCGATGATGTAACGCCATCCCATGTCAGATTGATTGCGCGGGCTGCTTGTGGAATGCCGGGCGGCGGCAATACGTCAAGCAGCAGATAGATGGAGTCTTGAGATGATGCTACCTACGCAAGCAGCTCCATCCCGCGCGAGAGACGAACCAAAAAAAGGTTCGCCGCGGTGTCATGAATGCCACGATAGCACGGGAGGGAGGCGGTGGCCAACGGCAGCTCAACCCCTGCTCCCTTCCCGGATGAACATGCAGCGAAGCTTCGAGAGAACTGTGCTGTCAAACTTCAGATGGTCCGGCGGCGATGGCAGAAATATTCATAGCGTTGTCCGATGTTGATGGTGGATGGGGATGGGACGGTAGTTCTGGCGGATCCACACCAGACGCTCAAGAGGCGCATTCCAGACCAGGCACTGGCCTGCAAGTTGAGCTTAATTATTAAATTGATTTTAATGCTCCCCAGCATCGGCGACCTGCAACGAGTGGTTGGAAGGAGGCGACGGGTCTTGGCCTCCAACCCCAAAGATCTGTGGAGCAAGGGTCCCCCTGCTCTTTCCCGTCGCTGGCAGCAGGGGGTTGCGATGACGTCACAGGGTCCCTCTCTTTTCCGCGCGTGTGGCACCATTTTACAACCATCACTTCCTTCCCTGGTGACATCGATTCTTACCTCACCGAGTTGAAAGGAATTTGGTGGAATTTGTTTGGCTGTTGTGGACGCTCGTAATTTTTTTGGAAATCGAAGTTCCTCGACTTCTCTCAGACGGCGTGGCTGCCTGGCCTTGCCGCGCTGAGCATTGTCTCTCCTGGTCGGTCCGCTTCACACAATGCCGGCCGTTCAAGGCCCAGCAGGGCAGAGATGGGATTTGCAATTGCCGCATCTGAGGAGCCTCGAAATAAGTAGCGTCGCCGCACTGCACACCCCGTAAATACCATGCTTTTCTTGCGCCAGTCCTGCCGGTCTGCCAACTTTTGCCCCAGGGCACACCGGCCGCTCGCGGCCATTGGCTCCTGTCACTGCACGTAGGGCAAGGGAACCCAGAGATCCCGGAGAACGGAACCGCTGCTTGAGCGAGCCCCAGCCGTTCTCGGGCGCGGTCTCAAGTACCTGTACGCCCGGTGGGCCTGGGCAGGGAGTGCACGGCCGGCGACCTGCATTGTCTGGCCACTGACATCATCGAACAGTGCTCGCCATTCCTGCCAAAAGGGGGCGGAAACCGCAGGCTGTTGGCTCGGCAGTCTGATCCCCGGCATCTGGAAGCTTCCTGTATGTATTGAACACAGTACCCCAACCTGCCACCAGATCCACACCTGACGGAATAGAGTCCACGACTTACCTCACCGTTTTCCCCATAACCAAAGCGGTTAACTATGAGAATCGCGGAGTCGGTGGGCACGGCCGTGGTCGCTCTTCATCATCAGTCCCATTCTTCGGCGAGCTCAGCATCGTCACTCTTCGCCTCCGTTTCTTGGACTTGGGCGAAGGCAGTGGCCGGAAAGAAACGGGAAGACGACCGGGGAAACCGGTCTTTGACCTCACTCTCGAATCCATCCGCGGGATCAGCAGGGTCTTGCCCTTTCGGTCCGTTCGCCCCAAACGCAACCTGCCGCTCCCGCTCGTCACTGATGGGGTTGATGAATGCATGTTTCTCCACACTGTGCCACCAAACCGGAATTCAATACTGTCAGCTCGGGCAGGAAGCCTTCCAGCCGTGTTGACGAATGCGCGCAGGACACAGATGCCAGGACAAAGAAGGAACTGCACCCTTCATGCAGGACGACGATACTCTGCACAACCCCTGGCTGGGTTACCGGCGGAGACCCTACGCCATCCACGGCCGCTTCCAGCCCCTCTGACATGGACAGCCCTTGCTCGGACAGCACACCCATCGCCGATCTGTCGTGTAATGGGAAAGATTGCAGCCAGAGGCCACAGCACTAATGCAGGAATGGGCTGTTGAACGGGGTCTGGCATGCCGTGCCTCTGTGAGATTGGTGTCAAGCACCAGATCTCACAGTGACGGCAGTGAACCTTCGGAGAGAAGACCCTTCCTCCCCCTTTCGACCCTTCGAGCCCTCCCCTACCTCGCCCACGCACGAGCACGGCAAGAGTCACCCAACCCTCGTTCGACCCCGCCGTTTGTGGGGTGATGACCGCTCACACTGACCCACAAGTCTCGCCTTATGAGATAAACTCCCGGGGCCAGGGCACCCCTCCGTTTATAAAGTCTAGCTCGCGCCCACTTCCTGTCATCTACCACCGTTTCTCGCATTAGCAAATCAAGTCACACGCTCATATCTTCCCAGACGATCCCTGGCGAGTTCGTAGCACCAAACGATCAAACCGGTTTTTGGACCTTTTTCTTGCCCTTAAGCTTCGCAACCCCCTTCCCTCCACGCATCATCATCTTTCACCATGTCGACCACACAAGGCGCGTACTCAGTCTCGATGCCGCTCTCGCCACCTCCCCCGCCCGATCTGGGCACCTATGCCCGCTCCATGCACCAACACACCAAGCGGCAGATGGAGTCCATCTCTCCTCAGTCACCGCCGAGGAGTAGCCAGCACAGCCAGCCCGCGCCGACGGGCCTCCCCGACGGCGTCGTCGGCCGGAGTCGGAACTCCAGCCAGTACAGCTAGCTAGCTATCAGGCCTGAGAACGAGCGAGGTCTGACGGCGGCCACGGTTGGCCATGCATGAACGGCGTCTGGTCGAGTTCGACCAGACCTAGAGAATAAGAAAAACGAAACCCGAGCAGCTCCCGAGCAGTTGCTCGGAAGACTACCCACCGTCCAAGGAGAAACGATCAAAGTCCAGCAGCACACGAGGAAGGATGGACGGAAACGATCAAATCCTGGCATACACGAGGAAGGACGGACGGGATGATGAGACACGACACATGGTGTACATACATCATGAACCGGGGCACTTGGCTTGGTTTAGCCGATTTGCATCTTAGTTGAGGGCGGTGTTGGCTTTGGATTTGGGTTTGGGTTTGGCTTTGCGAGCAAGGCGTTGGAAGGGACAGGCAGCATAGGTAACAATATTTGCTGGGCCGCGCCTGAATATAAGCGGCAACCCCAAATGAGGTTCGATTGCGACGTGATGCTATGTGAATGTCTTAAAGCATATAAGTCGATGGTTCCTGGCTGCCCCGGTCTGGGCCAGGAACTAACTCACCCAGTGGGTAATAACCCGCAGATGAATGAAACGTGCCATTCGTTCGTAGCTTGTAATGCTGTCCCTGCCGATCTGGATCTGCTCAAACAAGCGGCTGCTTTTTCTTGATGCCCAGCAACGCAGCGTGGTCCTTTTTTTTCTTGACCTGCCGCTTGAAGCTCGGTGGTGGCGGCGGCGGCGGCATCATATCCGGCGTTGCCGCAGCCGACGGTGGTTTCGAATCGGACGTCGACGCAGCCGCTGAGCTCGACGCAGACCCCGACCCAGCCCCATTCCCATTCCCATCCACCACCCCATCCTCCCCCTCCTCCTCCACAACCTCCTCCAGCATATCCTGCCTCCGCACAAACGCAAACGCCCTCCTGGCCGCCTCAGCATCCTCCTCCTCCTGCCTCCTCCTCTCCTCCTCCTCGGGCCTCACCACCCCGGCCACAACCGCCTCCAACACATCCCCGCCACTCTCCCGATTCGCCCTCTCCAACCTCGCATTCCGCCCCCTAATCTCATCCAACGCGTCCGCAACCGCCATCTCCCTCTTCGCATCCTCCGTCTTAGCCTCCAACTCCGCCATAGCATTCCTCTCCTCCTCCCCCTCGGCCTCCGCCATCTCCCGCTCCAACCGATCCAGCCTCTGCTCATCCGTCTCGTCGCCAGTAGTATCATCCAGCCCCCTCTTCCACGGATCCGTATTCCTCTTCGCGCCCCGCTCCATCACATAATCCTGATTTTTTGGGTCGGTCCGGAACACAATCTCGGCCGAGCACCGCGTGCAGCGAATGTAGAAGCGGTACAGCTGGATGCCGAGGTACTTCTCGCCCTGCGGGGTTTCTTTGCGCGCGTTGAACTTGCGCCCGCGGTACATGTACTCGCCGCAGGCGACGCAGCGCAGCGAGAAGGGCGCCATGAGCCGGACGGTCTGGACTTTGGGGCCTTGTTGGGCTGCGGAGAGGCCGCCTTTGGGTTTGCGCGCGCGCCCGATTTGGGAGGGGTCGAAGTCGGGGGGGTAGTATTTCCTGGGATGGGGGAGGGGGGTGTTAGTTTACTCTGGGGTGGTGGTTGGATGGGGGAGGGGACGTACGTGAGGACTTTGCGTTCGGACATTGTGGCGGTTGGGGGTTACGGATTGGCCGGTTGGTGGTTTGTTGTCGCGGTGCTGGTGGCTGTAGGTTTGATGGGTGATTCGGGAATCGCGACAGGGAGATCGGTGATGGTTGTGGAGAGGAAGTGCGAGAGGGAGCGCGGTCGCAGACCGTTGTGAACGCCACTGGGTTGAAATCGCCAAGCCAATCAGCTGCCGGCCAGCAAGGTGCCCAGTAGGGTTAGGGTTCGCGCACCCCCTGAGCAGTCTCCACCGCATCACCCCACGGCCTTTGAGGATACTATCAAGATGGAAACAGACCTGTGAATCCATTAAACGGGTTGATGTGTAGTAACTACTCCCTAATCCCAACCTCCAACATCTCAGCCAGCAAATCCCACTTGGCCGCCGCCTCCTCCTTACTCGCCCTCGCCACCCCCCTCAACCCCCCAGCAACAAACCGCAAATGCCGCTCAAACTCCCCATGCAGTTCCCTCAGCACCACCGCATGCGTCTTCCCCTCACCAATCACCCCTCCCCTCCTCGCCATCCACTCCCCACCCGATTCCCCCTCCTCGTCCTCGTCCTCATCCTCATCCACCCTCCTCCGCTTCGCCTCTTCCCTCCCCTTGTCAGCAGTCGACGACGACGCCGCTGCCGCCTTATAAGGCGACGACATAACCGACAGCCTCGAAATCTCCAGGTCCTCCTCCTCCCGCCTCGCCGCCTCGGCGCGCTGCGCGTCCGCCAGGCGGATGGCCAGGTCAAAGACGTCGAGCACGCAGTCGCGGATGGGCCGCAATTTCGCGCCCTGCAGGCTCTCGTCGACGAGGCGCGCGAAAAACGCCGCGTGCGCGGCCACCATGTCGTCGACGTCCGCTGCTGCTACTGCCGCGTCGCGCAGTTCTGTGTGTAACCGGGCGGTGTTGGGTGCTAAGACCAGGGTGGTCAGGTAGGTGGTGATTGTGTTGGTGAACCAGAGGAGCTTGCTGCGCAGGAGGTAGTAGCGCGCCGTGTCGGGGGTGCTGCGGCCGCGGCGCTGGAGGGAGAGGGTCGGGTGTTGCAGGATGGAGAGGGCTCTGCGGGCTTGAAGTTGGAAGGTGAAGAGGGTTTGGTAGCCTTGGATTCCCTCTTCCGGGATGACGATCTGTACCGGCCAGCTGAGGCGGTAATTGAGCCGAATGGCGGGAAGGCTGAGGCGGACCGAGCTGCGGGAGGCAAGTGCGCTGTGTGCCAGGCTGCGCGAGTCGATGTCGGCCGAGAGCCGGTAGCTGTCGACGCAAGCCGAAAAGGCCTCCTGGGCGATCTCGGTCAGGGTGAAGCGGTCTCGCCAGCTGCTGCTGAAGTTGTCCAGATGTCGGAAGATGGACGAGGCAAAGGAGTTCGACTTTGCGCCGTCCGACATGAGGTAGATGTGTTGCAGGGCCTCCAGGCTCTGGGTTAGACCGTACGAGCTGAAGAGTAGCTCGCGGAGTGTTGCGGCTGCAGTGTGGTGTTTGCTCTGGATCCACGCCCGGAACGCAGCGCTGAAGAGCTCGCTGAAAGGGGCGAACTCGAGAGCATCTGGACAGACTGTTGCAAAGTCCATCTTCGGTTCGGCGGTGGCTCGGTATTTCTTGGTTGCTTCATGTTGTTTCATGTGCTTCAGAACGACAATGCTCTTACCTGCCGTAAAGATGCGGTGGATTGCAGGCTTGAGGAAACGGGGTGCGTGGAGGTTGCCCTCAGGGGTGCGCAGGAGATTAAACTGGCCCTTCCAGATCTGAGGCAACGGGAGCTTCGTTGGCGATTCCGAGACGAAGAAGGTCCGGTCGCCAGGCAGAAGCTTCCCTTCTTCCATCCACAGCCGGATGGGCTTCAGATAGACCTGAAAGCAGTCGAAGAAGATGGTGCCAAGTAGGTGGTATGTGTCACGGTTGCCTTGCAGCTGGGCCATCCCAACGGCGTCGTACAGAAGTTCGAGGTACCGAAAGGCATGAGGATTCCGTTCCTCCTGAACCTGACGCACAATGTCTGCCAAAACATACAGCGGCGCCAATGTCGGGCCTAACTCCCCGAGCACTCCAATGAGGCTTACAACGACGTCCTCCTTGATGGCCACAAGGCGGGTTTGAATCAGAGACAGCTCTGAATCAAGAGAACGCAGAGCCTTCTGCAGGCAGTCTCGAAAGACCTGCAAAAGCGGCGACTGCTCCCTCGTTTCGGCAAAGGCCCGCAACGGTGCGAGTTTCCGGCCACACTCGGAAAATGAGGTTACAAGGGCCTTGTAGGAGTCCCATGAGACGCTCCGAAGCTGGTATCTCGTGACCGGGTTGTATCTGGCGTCGAACAAGGTCGTCTCGAGGCCGGCCAGCATAAAGAGAGCTTCGCGCAGCAACTGGGTCGTCGAGATGGGGGTCTTTTTGGACCTTCCATCCCCATATAATGCGGGGGCCTGCCTCCAGGCCTGGGCATCTTGGACTTGCTTCAACAATTTGGCCCCCTGCGGCTTGATGGCCAGGTCCTGTGCGGTGCGCTGGCGCTGGTCCTCGGCCGAGGATGCTGTTTTGAGCGACTCGAGAGATGCCTCCGACTGGCCGTCCACTTCCTCCTCGTCGCTAGAGCCGAGAGAATAGTCGACGAATTTCCAGATATCCCTCTCCTGCTTCCAGCCGTCTTCCCTGGCAATGTCCCGCCAGGTCAAGGGGGGCAGGGCGTCCTCCTCGGGCTCAACAAGGGCGTCCAAGTCGCTGAGGTTGGAGTTTTGGACTGGCTGATCGGCGAGTTCGAGAAGAAAGTGTAGAAGGTCGGGTGTGAACTGGTTTCTGTGTGGTTCGAGTGCGTCTAATCGTTGGCGCAAAGCTTCTGCGAGGCCATCTCGGCCGACAACAGAGAAACGCTCCTCCAGTCCGTTCAGGCGGTCCTCCACCTCGAACTGGTTTGTCCGAGTGAAAGTGTGAGTGCGCAGACTGCGCAAGACAGCCTCGCGGTGGGCATTCCGCCTCTCATGTTGAGTCTAGGTGTATTAGTCAAGGCCAGGGGTGAGGTGAGGTGAGGTGAGGGCCACAGAATGGGAATCACACCTCTGGGATGGCCGTGACGGCAGTGACAAGTTCGTCTGTCAACGCCCCCAGTTGCGCGAGATATGCCATTGTGTCCAAGCTGCCAATCCGGGCATTCTGCTGGGTGGGATGGTTCCAGGTAGCTCTACTCTGCCAAGGGTTGCGGGCCTGGACAACAGCTACAACCTGGAGGAGACAGCAGTGGCAGCCCACTCTACGCGCTTGTTGCACGCGCCGTGACGCGTCAGGACATGGCCAGCCAGAGAAAATCGTTCTAAAAGAAGAAAAAGTCTTGGGGGTCCTGCCACTCAAAACAAGAAGTAGAGGTTAGCAGGAATGATTATTTCTTCAGTGGTTTAAAGTCGTGCTCTGCAAACTCAACCTGGAGTGTCTGCTCCTGCTGTTTCCCATCAGCTCCAGTGCACACAAGCCTCCACGCACGGGCCAGCTTCTGCTTGGCAGCCTTGGCATCAGATGACATCAAGCGTCGCGGCCCCTTTTCGAAATTTTGGCCCTGCATGAAGCGGCTGCCCCAGTTTAATTGCCTTGGATCCGACCAACGCGCACTGCCGGGAAGAACGACCCGCACAACGACCTGACACCTCCCGACTCCGGCCCCAGACGCCCAGCCACGACCGCCATCCGTCAATGACGAGACCCGAATAGCGAATGTTGGACGCCGGCCATCCGCGCCGACAGAACCCGAATCGAGCACACTCCCCCCCGAAGCCGAAGCCGAAGCACGACCGACCACCTCCATCATGGCGATTGCTCGCCCCGTGAGGGCGCTGGCGCTGGCGGCCATGGTGATGTGGTGTTTCTTCATATGGCAGCTCTTCAAGCCGACAGCATCGCCCATGGGCCCCGGCGGCAGCGGCCTGTCAACAAAAGAGCGAGACCCCAATTTGGACCGTAAGCACCCAGCGCCACACCGTTTCGGCCCTGGCATCCGCTGACATGGACAGCTACCGGCGAGCCCGAGGGCATCCTAACACACGCGTCCGGGGAGTATGCGCCGGGCCCCGCCGGCACCGCGCGCATCGATGCCACCCTGCTGGCGCTGGTGCGCAACGAGGAGCTGGACGGCATGCTGCAGGCGATGCGCGACCTCGAGAGGACGTGGAACCACAAATTCAACTACCCGTGGACCTTTTTCAACGACGTCCCGTTTTCGGAGGAGTTTAAAAAGAAGACGCAAGCCGAGACCAAGGCCGAGTGCAAATACGGTACGTATTGCGGGACATGCATCTAAGAGACGGCGCTGACGGACGCAGAAATTATCCCCAAGGAGCACTGGGAGGTGCCGTCGTGGATCAACAACGACCTGTTTGTCGAGTCGACCAAGATCCTCAAGGAGCAAAAGGTGCAGTACGCCGACAAGGTGTCGTACCACCAGATGTGCCGCTGGAACAGCGGCCTCTTCTACAAGCACCCGGCGCTGGCCAACATGCAGTACTACTGGCGCGTCGAGCCCAACGTGCACTTCTTCTGCGACGTCGACTACGACGTCTTCCGCTACATGCAGGACAACAACAAGACGTACGGCTTCACCATCAACCTGTACGACTCGCCCGAGTCGATCCCCACCCTGTGGCCCGAGACGGAGAAGTTCCTCGCCGAGCACCCCGAGCACGTGCACGAGAACAACGCCATGAACTGGCTGACCGACAAGTCCCGCCGCCCGAGCCACAACGAGAAGGCCAACGGCTACTCGACCTGCCACTTCTGGAGCAACTTTGAGATTGCCGACATGAGCTTCTGGCGGAGCAAGCCCTACGAGGACTACTTCAACCACCTCGACCGGGCCGGCGGCTTCTACTATGAGCGCTGGGGCGATGCCCCGGTCCACAGCATTGCCCTTGGCCTGTTTGAAGACAAGAACCGCATTCACTGGTGGGTTCCTTGACTCTGAGACCTGAATGGTTGGCACTAACAAACCCAGGTTCCGCGACATTGGCTACCAGCACATCCCCTTCTTCAACTGCCCCAACTCGCCCAAGTGCAAGGGCTGCGTGACCGGCCGCTTCACCGACGGCGAGTCTTGGCTGAACAGGGAAGACTGCCGGCCCAACTGGTTCAAGTTTGTCGGCATGGGCTAAGCCATTTCATGAGCAAAATGAGGCACTTGGTTTAGTTTTGTATGTATATCGTTGGCGAAGCTGCAGGGTTTTGGACTACACGCATAGGAGAGGACGAGGGTGTTTGGCGCAGGCGGTATCTTTAGTCTTTGATGCTAGAATAATGACTCTGGATTGGCTGGTCGGCGGGTTCTAGATGGCATTGGCAGGTACCTGATACAGATCTATCTCAAGTCAGGGTATTTATGTTTATTTGATAAAACAGGCCGACCCCTGACTTAACCCTCACCAAACACCGTCACCACACCAGACGTGCCGCCCACGCAGAACTGGTCCCCGAAGCCCCCTTCTTTCCACGCGATGCAACTCACCACGTTCTTGCGCTCCTTTTCCTTCCCGTCCCTCCCAATAGCCCTCTTCCGGTTCTCATTCCCACTGCCCCACGGAACGGGCACCGTAGCAACCAACTCGCCCGTCAACAAATCCCACGCCCACACCCTCCCTTCGTCCCCCGTCGTCCCGGCCTCAGCACCAGCACCACCAGCCATCTCATCCCCCGCCACAACGAACCTCTCCCCGCCCCCAAAAACACTCTGCACCCTCAACTCCTCATTCCGCCACCCCTCCGCAGCATACGTCCTCAAACACCCCCCATCCCTCCGATCCATCAACCGGATCTTACTATCCAGCGTGCCCACCAACACCGTCCGCCCATCCCTCGCCAGACAAACACTAGTCACGCTCCCGGGAAAAACATCCGTCACGCACCGCCCCATCCGGACATCATACCCCCTCACTCTCCCATCCACGCTCCCCGCCACAATCTCGTCCCCGGCAACCGCCACCGCCGTCACGGCATCTTTCGCCTCGCTGAGAACCTGCACCGCCTTCCCGGCGTTGGACCTGGCGTCCCACACCCGCACGGTACAGTCCAGCCCGCCCGACACGACGAGGCTGTCGTCGTGCCCCGCGAAGCAGACGGCGTTGACGCGCCCCGCGTGGGAGTGTGCGGTGGACGAGGAGCCGAAGCGCCGGATGGTTTGGGCGGTTGAGACGTCCCAGAGGAGGACGGCGCGGTCGCCGCCGGCCGAGGTGAAGTGGGCGTTGGAGGCGGAGATGGAGAGCGAGAGGACGGAGTAGGCGTGCGAGGTGTAGGTTTGGATGAGGCGGCCCGAGGGGAGGGCTGCGGGGGAGGTGGACTGGTTTGGGGGGGTGGGGCGGGGGGTGATGGAGGTGGTGGTGTTGGGGGCTGGGGTGGTGGAGGAGGGGTTGTAGAGTCGGATGGAGCGGTCGGAGGAGCCGGTTAGGATGTAGGTGCCGGGGGAGGCGGAGTAGGCTAGGGCGTGGACGGGGCCTGGGAGGCGGGGGGTTAGCTTACTGTCGAGTGTGTGGTGGTAAGGCTGTGTGGGGATGGGGCTGCGGAGGGATGGGGGCGAAGGAGGGGGTGAGGCTCAAGATGGTGGTAACCGCTGGAATAGGGGTCCAAGATCTCAGATCTCGGTTTGGGGGCCTTGAGTCGGACCAGCCCCAGTGAGAGCTGTCAGTTGTCACATGCAGACGACAACAGCCAGTGCGAGCATACCCCAACCCCCTATCCGCGAGCACAAGACCGTGTGCACATGCAGGAGACGGAAAATAGAAGGCTTTCAGCAGCCCATCCACAGAGAGAAAAAGACCTACCATTCGACCCAAGCAGCTGGGCCACGGGCCGCGTGGGGAACTTTGCCGCGCGCCGGGTCATCTTGGTCGTCTGTCCGTCAACCTCGGCTCTCTGGTCTCACACACGCCGAGTCCGAGATGCGAGCGTCCCGTCATGAACTTGAGTTGGGTGAATGCCGCAGATAGCCGTCCATCCTTGGGTGTGTCCCCAACGTCTGACGAGACTAGCTCGGCGTGTAAGCGGCCGACGACTGACCACAACGACACCCGACTTCAACCACTGGCAGCCGCGCTAGACGCGCCCGTGTCTCCGCCTTCTTCCTTCGCGCGGGACACAAGATCCTGATGAGAGCCTCGGATCAGAGCTCACTCTGGGACTAACGTGAGCGGTGGCTGCGCTGAAATCGAATCGGTGCAGTGCTGCCAAGGGGCGGCTGACTTGCGAACTTGTGCACAATTCCACAGCTGGAATTCGTCGTTTGCACGTGCCGAGGCTATTTTTGCTTTTTGATTTTCTTCCTTTTTTCGATCAGGCAATTTCTCCGCCGGCGTTGTTATCGTTGGTTGTTGTGGTGCTGAATCGCCGTCTCGAGACGTTGCAGGTGACAAGTCAAATCTCGAGTTCAGTTTAGTTAGTGAACGGTGACCGTTGAGCAAACGGATCGTATGCTAAGTCCACCCTACTCCCCTCCACCCCCATCAAAAAACGGCATCCTTCCAGAAGGCCGCTAGAAAGCTCTCCGCATGTTGCGCCAAGCAAATGGAAAAGTGCACGCCGCAACGACGCAACCACAGCGAGCGAACCAGACGAACCACAGGCACCAGACAGACAGACCTGGGACAAAAACACTCGACAAAAAGAAGCAAAGCCTGCGCCCGCGCCGCACGGCTGCCGACTCGCCCTCTCTTCCACGTCACTCAGCCCTGCGTAACGTTATCCGTACCCAATGTGTTGCGAGGCACTGTGCATAACATTATTGACCCCCTGCCTGCGCCATGGACAAACCCGCCGGGATTGGGTACCGTCGGCACTGCCAGCGGCAGTCCTGCAGAGTATTTGCTGCGCGGTAGGGATTAGGGAGGGAGGAAGCGAGAAAAATGGTTCCCGAAACGGGTTTCTCTGCCTTCACCGGTCTCCAGGCTGGCCGGTAGTCATTTCCGCTTGACCGAGGTGAGCGGGCGGGCGACCAGAATGAGCACTTAACCAAGTATGGACGACGGATGTTGAGTAAATTTTGAATTGGTAGAGAAGCCGCCGAGGCAACGGGAGAAAGTAAACACAGGGTATGTATAGATGGATACAGGCATCTGAAAACAGATGTGGAAAATAGTATAGACAAGAAGAAGATGTAAAATGTGTCCGTCTCTCCCCCCTCCTTTCCCTCTTTTGAGCCCCGAGAGGGAAAAGAAAAAGCCAAAAACCAACCCAACGCCAGACTGATAATGCAATGATGCTGAACCACCGACCCCCCATAACAATACAGCAGATACATGGATAGCAAAAACAAAATCTGAAGTGAAAATAAACGAGAAATCCGCCTGCCCATCCCATCGTCCATGCCATATACGCCGTGAAATGACCCATGCCTCCATTATTCCCTCCGGGTAGATATACCCAGGTCCGAGTCGTAACTGGTTGGCCGTTCCGTCATGCGTGTGCCATTAGGCCGTCGCATCACCAGTAGTGTCGTGGTCGTAGGTCGGCGCACTCCGTCTCCGCCGAGTATCTCGCTCGGGAACTCGCTCCATCTGCAACCGTAGGCTCCACATCGTTTCAAACACCCTCCGCTGTCGCCGGGACCGGGTACCTCGTTCACAGCCCGGTTGTTTCTCGCGGGGCGACCAGACCGGATCGAGGGCGTTGTTCCTGGCGCCCCTAGATGTCCTCCACAGCGCCTCCTGGCAAGCAGTCAGGTATGCTGTTCTTGTTGATGGTGGCTGATCCAGTGGTAGGCGACAGGTTGTTGAGTTGCCCCAATGGACATCCCGACGCTGATCCATCCCCAAAGCACGCCGACGCCGAAATCGCATGCTACCAGCGACGAGCATTATACACGAGCATCAGGCCTTCTGAGGATCTGTCAGCACCTGCTCCGACCCAAATCATAATAGATGCCTTTTCCCCACGTACGAGTCGGTCTGCCAAGCCCGGCGCAAAACGTCGTCATGAATCCGCGGCAACGCTTCCGGCTGCCGCCACGAGAACGCAGCCGGCCGCGCCGCGTCGGGCGTCGGCGCAAGCGGCGATTGCCGTCCAGTCGTCGGGCTGTAGTGCTCGTAGCCGATACGGGCGAGCTTGCGCGGCCCCGAGCTGGCCGGGTCCGGGCTCGCCGGCCGCAGCGTCGTCCGTGGCGAGACCGATCCGCTCGAGTGGCTGCTCGGCCTGGCGTATTGGAGGTCCGTCGGCGGCGGCCGCGGTACCATCCCCCCCAGGCGGCGCAGGTCTTCGGGCTCGGCGGGGGGCGTAGAGGGAGAGGTGTTGTGACCGCCTCGGGGCCTATAGCATGGAATTGCTTGTTAGAAAACTAGCCGACTCGTGCATGAAACGCAATAAGCGACTTACGCATTCTTGAACTTGCAGACCCGGCCAAACTTCTCGCACTGCACGCACCGCGGGTAGTCCGGGTCGCACTTGATCTTCTTCTCGCGGCAGGTAACGCACGCAATAGCCAGTCTCTTCCTCGGCTTCCCGGCTTTCGTCACGCCCCAGTGCGCATTGACAGCCTCCCCGTCGATAACCGTCTTGCAGTGGCTTCCGTCGTCATAGAAATAGCACATCCCTTCGCCGGGGACCTCGGCCGCCCGCACGAACCGCGGCAGAAAATGCGTGCCCGTCCAGATCTTGGGCCCGAGTCCATCCTTAGCCGGGGGCGCTTCCGAGCCGACGCTGCTTGTCGGCGTCGCAGGAGGGTTGAGGACCGGTGTTTGTGGCGCCAGTTGGAAGTCGCTTCTCCGACCATCATCCCTGCCGCCTGGCAAGTGAGACGAGTATCGATCCAAGGTCGGCTGGTAAAACTGATGGGGTTCGCGACTGCCGAATGAGTACTCCCGGTTGGCGTCGTGCTGTACAGACCACTGGCTTCCTGAGCTGTACTCGTGGCGTCCGTCTTGCCGCTGCTCTTGCCGTGGTACAGGCGAGAGCGGGCCCGGAAACACACGTGATAGCGGCGGGATCTGAGGGCGATCCTGTAACCTGGAGTCCAGCAAACTCCGAGGCTGTGATGCTGAAGGTACCGACGAGGGGAAGTACGACGACGAGCCAACGGCGGGCCTGAGGGGATGGTCAAGTGGTGACGAGGCTGAGTAGTGCCCTGGACGGTCTGAGAAGGGCGACTGGAGCGGAGGGATCTGCGAAGGCGGACCAAAGAGGCTGCTCAAGGATGGAAGCTGCTGGCGTGGCGCACTCTGTTCAGGGGAAGAATCTCGGCGGGTTGACGTCTCCTCCGAGCCCTTGCCGGACGACGACATGTCGTTTGCCTTGACGGTCGGGTCATAGTTGGACATGGGGGGGGATGGAGGAGCACGCGGGTTCCAAGCCTTCTCGTCGGACTGGCGTAAGGGAAACGAGGCCGAGTCCGGTGTGAGCACCTCGGGTGGTGTATCTGGGATGGCCGAGCGGAATCGAGGTTCGAGGGCTGTTGTAAACCCCATTGAGAAAGATGTTGGTTGGTGTGACCTGAGCTGTTTTGTAGGTTGTGGCCGTGTCATTCCCTCCCAGGCCAGAGAAAAGGAGAACTGTCCAGGTTCAGGATGCGGGACGCACACACACACACACTCGAGACAGAGTAGTGGTTCGCAGCAGCGAGGCGAGGGCCTCGAGGGTGACTGGCAGTAGATATTCGCCGGGTAAACGTGCGCAGTACACAGGCGGCGCAGTCGACTCACAGGGCCACCCCGTTCATCAGACAAGCCCACCGCCAAGGCCACGCAGGAGAAGGGTACCGATCCCCGGATAATTGGACAATCGCTGCGATGCACAAGCGATCTGTTGGTGGTCTCAGAGCGCTCGGGGAAACAGGGGGTCCGGGTTGACAGGGTGCAGCCAGCAACGTACAGATACTGACCGGGTTGCTGTGCGTCGGGAGCAGTCTGCTGGCTTGTGCGAGTCGGCGGGAAGGAGGGGGGGGGGGCTCTGGGAGGAACAGGAGGGCTGAGAGGCGGCAATGCTGGGTATGTATGTGCAGAGAGCAGACGGGATTGGGTGCTGGGCTCTGTCTGCCGGTCCAACGCTGCAAGCAACAGAAGAGCCGGGCCTTCTGTCGGCCAGACTCTGGATACCACCAACAGCCAACTGCTGGCCCGGTAGAAGTCGAGCTGGAGGCGAAGGGTGGCCTGGAGAAAGGCCCCTCGACGGGGGTTCGAGAACTGGGTTGCTCGTGCGCACGGTATTGGCAGGCTAGCGTCCCGATTAGTGCACGATGAAGGCCAACCCGGCCCGATGGATGCTGCTCGTCAGTCTCCAGGGACACACCCAACAGCTGCCGCTGGTCCCCTCTACCCCCCTGCAGACCAACTGGGGGCGAGCAAGGAAGACTAGCGTGGCCCCGAACCCATGGCCTTCGGCAGTGCGGCATGGCGTTGCGGACTTCAGACGCTGCATGCAGTGGTGAGCGAAACGGGAAGTGAGAGCGGGCTGGGCAAGCGGGTCCCAGAGATCCTGCAACCTGGGCAGGAGAATCCTCCCGTGGCTACCGTACCGCGGGCGAGCGTCGTGGAATTGTCAACCTAGTTAACTTGATCCCCCATGCCCATTCCATTCCTGAATGCGGGTTTGCGTGGTTGGCCATCCCAATGGCTTGCGAGCATGAGCTGGTGGCCGTCGGGAAGCGTGCTTGAGTAAGCCGGACAAGGATGTGGCCCTTGGCTTGGCTTTGTGAGGCACCCCCCAGTGGTCGACGGATGGATGGCTACCACGAGGCAAAGAGGGTTCGGGAAGATAAGAGGCTGGAAGGGGAGCGTGTGTGATGGACCGGGACTGCCAGTCAGGGGCAGGGACAGGGGCCCCAGTGAGGAACCCCAGGAACAACAGCCGCCAAGAAGGGCGAATGGCGTCGCCCAGATCGGGAAGCACGTCCTGTGCTCGGGATTTGTGGGCGAGAGGGCCGGCCACGTTGGCAAATCGGGCCGCGTTGCGATGCCATTTCGCCGTCGTCCAGGCAGCGCCCTGGTTGAGGACGGAGACAAGACGACGAGCCATTGTGCTTTGCATAAACCCGTGTTGACACTTGACAGTGCTGGACATCAGATGGCATGGGCCGAGCAGCCTCGATTTGCATCGGCCACCCGTGCCGCGTTTTGTTCTGGAACTCGCTGTCGACTCGGGGGAGCATGCGGCGCAGGGCGACCGCTCGAGTGCAACGCTGTAGTCTTTTTTTCGCCTCGGTTTTGGCAGGCGAGCGACTTGCCCAAACGAGGCAAATGCTGTCATCAGAGCGTTACAGCAGCGTTCCCTTGTCGAAAGGCCACCGCTGAGTTGGACACGTCGGAGCCAGGACCGCCTTGCCCAAGAGAAAACGGCCGACCAACAGGAATGGATACGCCGGAAATTCACGAATTGATCGATCTCGGAATTTCAGCTGCAAGATTTATTTTTGGGGGGGGGGGGGGGGGGGGGGGTCGGCGGCACGAGGAAATGGCAACTCCAGAGCGTGGGTTCCCCGCGCACCTGCCTCTTCCGCTTCTTGGCCACCTCTGACGGCGATTCCTGCCAGCGCTGCTCCTTCCTCTCCCATCCGTTGCTTCATCCACTAGTGGCTTCCACTTTGCCTAGGACCTAGGTAGTGCGCCAGTCTGAAGACCCTGAAAGCCAGGAGTTGGGAGTGAAAGAGGCCGAGTCCAAGAGGCAATTATCCGGCCGCCAAGCAGCTGTGAAGCCATTCGGCATATCTGGTCACTAGCCCGATCCCGACTCCCTGGATCTTCTGCTCAGTGGTGGACATGCCCGCTGGTCATCCGCTGGTGCGTGCCACTTATCTTCGAAATAGAAGAAAAAATAAAATAAATGGTCCAGTGCCGAGAGGCCTGTGGCCCGAGCGCCTGCCGGTGGGTTGTTACGGGTGTTACTGAAGTGGACCCCCCAGGGCGCTCAGACCCTAGAATATCGTTTGACCAAGATGAGAAGGAGCGGCGCCGGCGAAAGTTCCTCTCGTTCTCTCTGACACACAAGACAGTTTCTCCACCACTCTCACTCGCCGACTCCCAATTCCCAAACCACCCTGTCGCGTCATGATGCATGAAGGATCGCTGGTTGCGCCGGCGCACGCGGAGGGCGCCTCCTCCAAACGAACGCCCCCCCGTTTCGGCCAGACAGGGCTCGCCTCCAGCGAACGCCACAACAAGCTCGCTTGTGTGGAATGCCGGCCACTTGCTGCCGCCGTCCACCGTCGCCCGTTGCCCGTCGCTCGGCTGATTTCGCTATTGCCCTCTCCGCCGCTGGAATAAAATAAGACGGGGTCCGCGGCCCAGCCATGTGCATCCGCCAAGACATGAGCTGCAGGAGCTGAGCTTGCTTCGTCACGGGCAGAGCAACAGCCGAGTCCAAGGCACGTGGGAACAACACGAACGCCACGGCAGTCCAGCAACAAGGCCTGGTTGGCCCCCCTTGCTCGGATTGCCCTCAACTCAACTCTCCCCTCTGACCCGACCCAGCTGATCTTTGTCACTGCCACTGCCGCGCTGTGATGAGACCAACACCTCTTCGCACACCACACCGAGATGGTGCAGTGGAGAAAGTCGGACCACGGGGCCAAGCTGTTCTTTTCCCCACCCGTCCGACTGTCTTTGCGAACCAACACACAAGACGGCAGATAGGCCAAACGGGGACGAAGTATCGTTGCTGGCTTGAACAGACTGCCTTGCAATCATCCGAAATTCGACAAGCCGTGGCTTAATCTCGCCGTCTCATCGAGGACCTGCATGTCTCTTCTTTGGAACCGGCTCGCCAGCCGCGCATTGCTGGACCATCCAATACATTCCCTGGGCGTAAATTACCGTGCATACATGGCAGAACCAACGGCGCCAGACACGGGTTCAGCCGCGCCAGCACGCCAGCCCGCACCGCAGATCTTTCGGCGCGCCGTGCAAGTCGCTACTCGCGGTCGTCGGCCCGGCGAGCGCTAGGTCGACCGTTGAAATGGACGAGTCCATCGTCCACCAGTAGACCTTCATTTACCAACAGAACAACCCAGAAAGAACCAACAGGTCCCCCCAGGACCCCAGCGGGCGAAGGGACGCCCAGTCGACGCCTCTCCGGAAGTGGTTGGCTGCATGGCGCTATCTGGAGTCCTGGACATCCGGAAGACCCAGCCTCCAAAAATCGAACGACTTCTGGCTCGCCGGCCTTGTATCTGATTTGACGATTCGGGGCGCCACAGTCCTGGCTTGGAGTTTTTGCCAACTTGGTTGCCAACAGCCGGCCCACTGATCGAATCGCGCAGGGTGATATCCAGGCCCTGGGATCCTGATGGAGAACGCTAGAAGAAGCCAAGACCGGGACTCCCAAATTACCATCGGAGCGTCGTCTTGCGTGATGGAGCCCCCTACAAACTCCAGGTAGCTAACTCGTTTGGGCAAAAGGTAAATACTAGTGTCGCCGTGAAGGGGTAAATTGCTCAGGACCACCCCGCCGGAACCGATCCCCCACCGGGACACGTGTAAGAAGAGCTGACGACAGCAGTGGCTCTGTCACATTCTCGAGAGTCGAGACAGAGCTGGATCGGCGTCAACCTCCTCATCAACCCCTCATCGTCTCGCGGAACTCCCGCGTCGTCTCACAGCATGCATGCCCGTGTCTCGGGAGATGTGCCCAGACGGTAAGCGGTTCTCTCGCATCATCGAGCCATGATTGGGCGCCACAACCGGCAACCTTGTCTCTGTTGGCACTCAAAACATCGGAGAGTTTCTCTTCGACACTCGATGAGAGACAAACAAAAAGTGCGCTTGCACTTGCCTCCCCAGGGCCCTCGTGTTCAGTTGGGCTGCATGATGGTTTCTTACGGGCTTGTCTTGTCCCGATTAACAACGCCATCCACAAAAACGACACCGATCGCTCGTCACACCACGTCGGCTCGAGTTACGCGGGGGTCAGTCGGTCAGATCAGGGGGGGATGAATGCCCAGCTCTTCCAACAGCGAAATATGCATGGTGTATGAGGAAGCAACGGTGACGGATATTCCAGCAGGCTCCCCTTCGAGCCGGAGCCCTCTCCGCACACAGATCATGCGCGCGAGAGACAGATGCGCCAGAGAGAAGGGATGGGATCAACCGGGCCACACCTCAAAGTGAGCGAGCAACTCGCAACGACGAACAAGACAAGAAAAGGAAAAAAAAACCTGCGTCGACGAGCCCGGTTTCGCAGAGTCGTATGGATGGATCCTACCCGTTTCCTTTTGCGGAACATCTTGCAGCTCGCATGCTTCAAAATGGACCTGTTGGTTCTCCCCTTGTCAGTCATGTCTCGTCTGCCTTGTGTGTGAAAACCTCCTTGCGGGTAGAAGGGAGGAACCCTCCGTTCTTTCTGTGTTGCGTCTCCCCATGTTGAGAACGGTAACCGAGTCCGATGCAGGTTCAACCAAGGTTGCATCTGCCGGGATGTTGGTTAGGCTCCTGCAGCGGAGTGTAAAAAAGCTAATTTGTTGGTGCCTCGCGGATGCATGGGAGAGACGCCTCTAGTACGAGAAACCCGAGATCTAGCCACAGAAGCGAGAGGGGGGGGGGGGGGGGGGGGGGGGGGGGGTGCCGCCGCCGTTCCCTCCAGGTGAGTGGGTTTGCCTGTTGGTCGCGATAGTGGGCATGGCGGACAACAGTCGGACGACGACGACGATGACGACGATGCAACCACCACGCTCCGCCCGGCGGCCCGCGCAAGAATTAGGCACCCCAAGCTAGGCCGTTGAGGGGAGGTCGATCTGCTCGCGCCACGAGGCGCACTGTGCGAGACGCGGCTTGGTGTCTGTCTCTTGCCCTCTGTAACGTTAACGTATCATACACCGTTGAGAACAAGTTTCATGTGCGGTTGTTGTCGTCTCTTGCGAGACCACCCGGATCCGCACTCCCACCGTCGCCCTCGGCTCTCAGTGGTGCGCATGAGGATGGGGGAATGGATACTCGCGGTCTTGGCCCCTGAGGAATTTCCAGAACTCCCCCCGCTGGAGCCGCAGCGTTGCTTTCCGTTCTTCCCTCCTCTGTTCCCTTTTTTTTGCGACCTTGGATTTTTTTTCACCGGTCTGCGACTCTGGGGAAAAGGGCTCCAGCGTGGTGGAGAAGGGGAAGCGTCGAACTGCCGCGAGGGGTAGCACCGCAGGTGACAGACAAGCATGCCCGTGCCGCCGTCGGGCAATTCAGGGGTAAGAAGTGATCACCGCTCCGGTCCTCCCAAGGCGTGTGGTTGTGCAGAACAGTTGCTGATGATGCGGAGATGCGGCAAAACTCATTGGTTTTTCCTTCCAGACGCGAACAGCCGAGAGGGATGGCGCGAGAGACAGGACAAGGACAGGGAAAGGTTGCCAAGTGCAGATCTGGGTTCATCGACAACAAGCGAGCCACTATCTCAATCTGCTCCACATCGAGAGAAGAGCCGAGTGAAATATCTCGTGGTTTTTCCGACATGCCCATCCTCGTCTGTTGGAGCAACGCGCACGCCATCATGCCCAGCTGACAACAGGATGGGAGATGGGATCTGCTGGCCGGGTCAATAACACACGAAATCCGGCAAGGGGAACCATGGGGTGGGTGGGGGTACATATCCAGAAGAGCCCACCCTTCTCAGATCCGGAAATACGGCCTGGTACGGAGAACAGTCGCGGCCCGCCAGGTTATCGGACGGCGCCAGGCCCGACTGGGAGCAAGGTAGCGAAACTCCACGTGCTGGGAATCCTTCGCATTGCCGAGATGGGTACTGTTGCAACCCTCCGCCGCTGGCGTCGCATGGCATGTCCGCAGCCAGCAGCGTCGCATTCCAGCTCCTGTTGGGATGGCATTTTTTCGATAGTTCCTGGGCAATTAACATCGAACGATCCGGAATGCTGCTCTGCGATAATGGGCAGGGAACTTTGATAAGATCGCCGCTTGTCTCCTGAAGCCCGCGCAGTTGGGTCGCTCCCGTATTGCACACCACACACCACTGCCAGCGAGCCGTGAGCTGTGAGCGGGATCTCCGGCCCAACGAGAATCGTGTCTCATCAGCATGCAGCTCGGCACGGGAGTTGCTCCAGTCGTCGGATGTCGAGAAACCCACCACGGAGTGTCCAAGCTCCTGACTCGACTACCGAAGCCCCCGGACCCCGGAGTGGATCCCGATGAGGACAGGGACTCGTCGCGGGGTGGGTAAGACAACCAAACCCCTGCCCCTGAGCAAGGCTCTCTTGACCAGGCGCTGCCTGAGGTCCGGAAATTTTCAGGCGCAATGCGCCCTCGTCATCGGGGGTTGTGCCAGGGTTGTGTCAGTTGCCCGGCTTTCTAGAATTCCCGCTTTGGGCCAGAATCGCCGCGTTGAAAACACGGCCATGGCTCGTTGGTAGGCCTGCTGTGTGGACGGACAATTCCCATCCCGACTTCCGTTTCCGACGACAGCAGCTCTTCAGAAGTCAGCAAGACAAGCGACATGTTAGCCCCAAGTACCACAAAGCATCGCATGGCGGGAAAAGGGTGTCAGGCGGTAATGCAATGGGAGATCGCCGCCGCAAGTGCCGTGGTTTTGGCATGTTGATCGGTGGGATGGGCGCCGGCCGGGCGAATAAGAGGACAACGACGGAACCCGAAAGCGATGCAGGTTGCCGTTGTCTGGGACAGGAGTGGAGTCCCTCGGTGTCATCAACAATTGACTCGTTCCGTCTCCCTTTCCTGGAACAGCCCCCCGATGGACAACCGCGTGCGCTACCGTGTCAACAAGGCAGCGGTGGACGATATCCGCGCAAGAATAGCTTCATCACGGCCGATGAAGGGATCTTCCCCGCCTTCACGACTGCCGCGGGCGAGCTTTCGGGGTTGTCGGGGCGGCGTTCGCAAGCCATCTTGGCGCCATGGCAAGGGCCAACGGCAGCTAACTCGATGTGTCCAAAGGCGTGGCCTATTTTTAGGGGCCGGCACGACACGGTAATTTGTGATGTGGTCCGTGTTCACGGACCAGGCTCAACGTGGATGAGCTCGGGATGTGTCCAATCAGCGCGGCGCGGGACTCTGGCCGTTACTTGGCTCGGCGACTTCTGGGTCTCGATGGGGCGCGCCACGGAGGCCGGGACAAAGAGACCCCCGGCGAGGTCGGTGTTCCCCCGGCTTCGAGAACGACGGATGCTGAAGGCTTTCCCTGGGTCCTTGCGTATTCGCGCCGCAATCCTTCCCGGTGAGGGCGTCAAAAGGAGAGGGTACGCCGAGGCACGGAACATTGGCAGCTGCTGCTGCGTTCGGTACCAGCAGAGAAGCTCGTTGGTCGCATCCGGGGTCCTGCGCTTGTCAGCGCCCCTGATGCTTGTCCGGCAATATCGAAGCGGCAATTAGCCTGTTCACATGGAACGGACCAGCGCAGCGGTTGGCCTGGTCAGCTCTGGCCTGAGAAAGATCCCAGCTCTCGCCTCGGCAGGGATATCATTGGGCTGGTTGCGCCGCATCATGCATCGTCGGCACTCCGCTCCGTGAAAGTGAAGGCCGGGCCCCAGCTCAACGGTCTCCTCCCTTGCCATCCAGCGTCAACTCCGCAGCCTCTTGGCCGCTGCCTCCCGGTCTTTCCACCGCCTCGATTCCCTCCATTGCCACCGGGGATCATCTGGTGGCACTTGCACCCCTCGTTCCGTTCCCCATCCACAGCAGCCCCGCGTCTTGCATCTTGCGTGACGCTAGCGCAGCCTGAGCACTCCCGAAGGCGAGGCGGGGGAAGCAAGACACAGCCGCAAAGTTTTCCGTTTTGGTGTCTCTTGTTTACTCGTTCCGCGACATATCTGGCCAAGACCAGCGCAAAATCTCTCTGTCCATCAACAGGAAATCCGGTTCCGTCGGACGAGGCGAAGAGGGACAGATTGGGTGAACTGAGGTCCCTGCAGGATCGGCTGTGTTGCAGGCCGCGTAACAGCGGTCAATCTGCCCAGTTCAGATGAACTGGCCTCCATCGTGCTGAAGCTTTTGAGTGCAATCATCGTTTCTGCGTCCACTCAAGGGAGGGTTTGTGTATCACAGAACCAAGCCTTGCAGCCGGGGCCGGACACTATCATCCCGCCCGGCTTCTAATAAAAGAACTTGACGTCGTCCCGGATCTGGGGAATCTGACAGAGCTAGCCCGTCTCAGGGCCTTGTTATAAGACCAGGCAGGTAATAAGATCCAGCCCGCATCTCGTCTGCGATTCCGTGCCAACCTTAACTGTTTGATAGTATTGCCGGCACCCGAGATGAAGACGATAACTTCGATATGCCGAACAATCAGGCAAGCTTTGGGTCGTCATGCGGTAGCACATTGACCGCTACTAGCCCTCTGGTTCAGGTTTCCATTTTTTTTCTTTGCAGCGCATTGTTTCCCTCAAGGGCCATCGGACCCTGGTGATGGTTGAGAGCATCAAAGAGTTGCGGGACTTCGGAACGACTCCTGCTTCCATTCGAAGGACTTGGCAGTCAGTTCTCGAAGGACACGGGATGGCAGCTCGCATGCTCCTCGTGCCAACAGCTGCAATCTCGGCAGCGTGCATGCATAGCGAGGGGCTCGGCAAACAGATTGCAACCGTGAGGTATCCTTTTGCGTAGCATTTTCGCGAACGCGACCATCGTCCCAAAGATGCGCGCAGCTCCGAGTCCCGGCTGGGACCAATGGGGAAACAGCGCAACGCCGCTCCGCACCGGCCTGTCACCGGGAGGGGCAGCCGGAGCTCACAGTAGCACTCCCGGTGGAAACGCGCTCAAAATAAACTCCAATAGCGGGCGGCCGTTGAGGTTCCTTCACCAGCGTCTCGGTAACCGGCGGACGGGGGGGTTGGAGGAAGGCCTGAGAGCTCTCTGGACACGCATCAACGGGAGTCTGAACCCGAACGATACGGCGGCATTTGCGCTATGGTGGCGAGGAGGTACGCGGAGAGATCCAAGTGCAATTTGGCGGCGCCATGCAAAGAGGAGGACTGCCCGTGCAAAGAGGTGTTTGTTCTGTCCCGGGCGGAAGCGGGCATCTCTCGGAGCCGGAGCCCGGTTCGGGACCGTCAGGTTGGCGGAATTCAAGATTTCTCCGCCGCTAGCAAGAAGCTAGCAGAAACCGATCGCTCGGCAATTGTTTTTGTCTTGGTGTTTGAGACAAGATCAGCCTTTCTCTTCTTCAAACCCAAGTCGAAATCCGGGGCGCTCTTTGGCCTGCGGGCGCCGCGCGACGGCACAAGCGGTTGGCGATGTCTCTTGAACCTCGCATATTTCTGTGCATCAAGTGTATGCAGCTTCGGGGACTTTGCTGCAGAGTTATCCAGCCGAAACTCCAGGCAGCGACCAAGGGGCGAGGTCGTATTGATCCATCGGCTCAGGCGAATGCAGTGATTAAGCCGATCCCGGTCGGGAATTCGAACCAAATTGTTTCCGTTCTCGAACAACTTGCAGAAGAAACTCCATGCCAGTCGCTTCTGTGGGGAGAGACCTGGAAGTCGGATTTCCTCTCAAGTCAACAGTCGCAGTGTAACATCATGCGGAGTGCAACCCGAGAGGGTGCTGGAAAGTGTCCGCATCGTTCCAGCGAGAAAGCCGCCGAGTGCGGCCCGAGTATTGAGGCGATCGGCCATTCTCCAAGCATGCGTCCGCGGTAACGCCGTGGGAAAATCGGTTCCTGGAAAGCAAGGTTCTTCTGCTGCTACCACGGTCTTGTTCTCCCAACAGCCCGGTGGGCAGTCGAAGCCCCTCATCCAGCAGCACATGCATTGGAAATAAGGCTGAAGAGCACGCGGACGACTGCCGGCAGACATTTGTGACATGAGCTGTGCCAAGTTCCCTGGCTGGGCCGGGCCTTGAATCCCACTGGGGCTCGAGGCCCGTCTTTCCGGGAGCGCACAGGCGGTGTCGCCCGTTCAGGAGGCGTCATCAATCGAGGGGTTGGAAGGTGAGCCGGCGAGGTGCGCCGGCAGTTTGCTCATTCAAGAGCAAGCACTGCAGGTGGTCGCCGATGTGTCTGAGGTCGCCTCCTGCAGGACTCCCCGGGAGGATGCCCAACTAATCTCACCCCCTGAATCGTCCAACGGCGGAACGAGTTGCCGCCAACCAGCTCAACAACATCCAAACCACCTGATCGCTCGTCTCCGAGGTCCTACGGCCCTGGTCGACTCTGATGCTGTCTCGTAACGAGGTGGCAGTGTCCACCCTTCCTCATTATTTCCATCACAGACGTGATAGACTGTTGGGCGGGGTGATCCGATCGGCTAGAAGGAGACGGTCGTTCTCATGGTGGCCTGGAAGGCCGCTCGGTTCCGAGGGAAATCTCAAGCCTCGCCACAACGGATTCACACGGGGGAATCCTCGCGTAGAGTTTCGGCCAGATGTGTGACGGTTAATCGGTAGTTTCGTTGCTGCACTCCCAAGACAACCAGTATTTCCCCGGTGAACAGACGAGTGATGAGTGGCCGTGGCGCTGAAACTTGAGAGCCAGACCTTGTCCTGGAGCATGCTGGAGACACCAATGCGGCATCTTCAATCAAGCTTGGCGTTGAGAGGCTGCTGGAGTCAACCATGGCAGTCCTGACCAGGCTCCTGTCAATATATCCCCTCATCGCTCGAGAAGGGAAGACCGTGCTGGCGTTACCTGGTCATCCAAGATTGTCTCATCGTTGCCATAACAGAGCAAGATATGTCGCAGACGAAAATAGTCGACGCACTGTATCTCGAGTTTCGTCAAGCGTCCTGATCCAAGCGTCACCCTTTGCTTTCGCCACCCCTCCCCCATGCGCCGAAGACTCCTGAGAGCGGAGGAGCTTTCCCGTGAGCCCCAGCATAGTTGATTGTTTGTCGGCCCCTCGACCCCACTGGTCACCTCGGCCGCAAGGTTGATAGGCTCGAACTGAGGTTATCGGCCACCGAAGCCTGGTGGTTGCTGATCATCGAAAATCGTTTGCTCAGCCAGGTGTACCGTTGCATCCGAATCACCTCGGAGCTGGCGGGAAAGTCGGGGGGGCTTCATGAGCTTTAACCATGTCTGGGCTTGCCGTGAGTTTGCTCGGTCTCTCTGGGCCTCTGAGAAGGCATCGCTGAGCAAGCGACTGCGCCCAACAAACGCGCGAGGGTAGTCGGACCAGCATCGGCGCCCACACGGCACCGAACGGCTTGAATGTGTCACCGGGCCGTGAACAGAACAGCCTCCGGGGACTGTCGAGAGCATGTCGGATCCTCAATCCACCAGCTACCCGTCGGCACCGGTAATGGAGAGGTTTGCCGATGATTCTTCCAGGCACCGGCCTAGTTCCTGTCCCGAAGCCACAATGTCAGCACAGTGTTACTCATGAATACACCCAGGGTTCTTTCAAGCCACGAAGTACCGGATCAGCAAGCCGCAGGATAGCCACCGGCGCCACGCATAAAAAACAAGGAGCAAAGATACTTCGTACTCCGCGCCTAATATGGGACCCAGAAATGCGAAACACGTCAGAGAGCATCCAGCGAAACGCCAGCAGAGGTGTCAGAGTGCGTACGCAGGCGATCGTGTAAGTCGGGGACTCGATGGGTTGCCAGGCTCCTTTGAAGCTGGGGAAGCGGAGCGATTGAAGACTGGGCGAAGAAGTGATGGTCTGCAAGTGCAAGAAATCGATGCAGTTTTTCCTGGCAGCTCCAAATGGATTCCCTCGAGAAATTGGTGGGTTCTCATGCAAATCGATTGTTCGTTCACTCCTTCCCCTTTTTTACTTGAGAGATGCTGGGAACCGGGCAACCGTTGTTTCGCAATTGCCAAAAGCAGAGAAGACGTGACCCGCCAGCTGCCAGCAGCTGAGGCCAAGACTTCACGAAACCTGCCGGCACTTGGGCAGACTCCGCAAATCTGGATCTTCCCGTCGATCGAGTCGCGTTGGTGTCCACCACTCCCGGACTGTTCCGGGCTCGACGGCGAAATCTGAAATTTGCATCGCGGAACGGCCGCCCTTTCGATATTTTTTTTACATCGCCGTAGTTGACAGTCCTTCCGGAATGGCCTGCAGATGAGAATACGTTCCCCTACCGTGTCCATTGCTTCTTTTCGCGACCGCCCCGGCCACTTGTCCACTCCTCCCTCGTGACACCTACGGACCGACGACGACGACCTCCCGCCTAGTGCCACCGGCAACCGGCAAGATGGGCTGGTTGACGACGCTGTCGGGGTATCTTACCCCGGCGTTCCTCATCCTCTCGCCGGTGCTCTCGTACAGCGACCAGGCCTACTCGATGCACCGCGCGAGGTCCAGCGCCGGCTTCTCCCTGGACATCCCGCTTATCATGCTTGTCGCATCGCTGATGAGGTTGGTTAACAATGGCCCGAACCCGACCGAGATGTGCGCCTTTTCAGCCACCGGCTAACACATCGCGCTTCAGGATATTCTACTACCCCGGTGCGAAATACGACAGTGCGCTCCTAGTCCAGTCCTTCATCATGGTGGGCATGCAGGTGATCCTGCTCAAGGTCGCCCTGGACCACCGGCCGGCGCCCTACTCGAAGGGAGGCGATGCGGCAGTCCCGTTCGCCCGCGTAAACGAGTCGCAACGGCCGTTCAATTTCTGGCAGTGGAGGTCGCCGAAACCGTGGGTTGCCCGGACGTATAGCAGTTTGGAGGCGAGGAGGTGCTGACGTTTGGAGTAGATACTGGCAGTTCCTGCTGGCGCTGTTCGCTGGCCTCGTGGTCTTCGAGCTCCTGCTGGCGCCCGTTCCCGCCGTGTACCAATCGTACTCATCGCTGATCGGCATCGTTGGCCTCTCGGTCGAGGCGACGCTGCCTATTCCGCAGATTCTGGCAAATATGCGGTCTCGGTCCAGCAAGGGGTTCCGGGTCTCGGTGCTCGTCAGCTGGCTGGTCGGCGACAGCATGAAGATGTTTTGGTTCTTCACTTCGTCGACGTCCATCCCGTGGGCATTCAAGATTTGTGGCATGTTCCAGGCTGCATGCGACTCCTTCCTGGGCGTGCAGTATATGATGTATGGTGACAGCGGCGTGTCCAAGGACCATGCGGCGCCCAACTGGCAACATGAGCTGCAGCCGAATGGTTTTACCACGGCCAGCGGCCATGGCATCCAGCCAGGCCGGAGGACATCAACAACAGAAAAGACGACATGAATGTATGGTGATGACCACGTGTTTGGATAGACATAGACTAATAGAGGCCCAAGCATTGACCAATGGACCTTGCAGTTATAAACTTGTATTCTACTTGTAGTTGTTTGTTGGGTGGTCCGTGTACCAAGTAGAGAGGGCCGGTATTGCAGGGATCAGTGGCATGGAAGCCGGCAGATGAAGCTTTGGGTGATGCCAAGACCGTGAAGACCTGCTAGCAAGCAACTTCCGGCCACCAGGTGCCAGCTAGGAATGAACATCTTTACCTGGCGATATAAGGTGGTTAAAGTGTTGTGGTAATCCAGCAATCTCGGGTGATTTTGAGAGATGCTTTTTGTACAGATTGGGGACTGCATAACACTGACCCCTGAGGAGCGACGAATCTCGACCAAGTCCACAGCAAACTGTAACTCACTGGTGTTTACCCCGAGATGGAGACGGCCAGCGCATGCTTTCAGCCTCGCCAGTTGCATTTTCTTCCTCTTTCAACCCTCAATTACAAGGCTGAGTGTCACAACTGTTCACACCAACAACCACCTGGATTTGACCCTCGTCTTGTTAACAAAACTGGCAATTCTAGCACTCTACATGGTCTGCTCCGTGTAGCTGTGTCCTTGTCCTCAGCCTCCCGCTTGCGCCCCGTGCGTGGGTCGGGCCGAGGAGGACGAGTTGGCCAGAGGGTCAGTCTCCTTCAGACTCAGAGGGTTGTCAATTTCTAAACAAGTAAGTTCAAACCAACTCGAATGCATTCAGTTATGTTCTGTCGTGCTGGTGTATGGCCTTCTTTACGTCTACATCTGACTTGAAGTCATTCCTGGTTGATTTAGTCACACGGCACACTTCCTCTCACCCCTTTCTCCTTACCCTCCCTCCCCTAGCCCTACGTCAACTCTTGCGGCCAGGTTCACTTGTCCCATTGCACCATATCATGAAGCTGAAATAGCCGTTTAAGTTCCATACGGGTCGATTTTCTCACCCCGTCTGAACAGGTACCCTGGCTTTACTTTGCCTGGCCTGTCTCCACGGCAACCTCCCTCTCGCCCAAGCAAGTGCCCCCTGATTCAGCACTTCCACTTATCACTGCATTTTTAATTCATTACGTTCATTCCGTTCCTTCCGTCCTCACTGTCACACCCCCTTTGCGCTGGATCAGGGGCAGTCATTTCAGCCCTTTAGTCACAGCCTTCCTGCTTCCAACCCCTGTTGTTGACTACCCCTGAACCTAAACCAGGAGAGCGTTCTCTGATCTCACCACTCAACACCAAGCCCTGGGCTTCTTGGTTCATCGTGAGACTATGGTGACTGACCGGGCCTGCCTAGTTTCCCACCGCAACCTCCTTCCCGTCTTCACGACGCCCCGGTCGACACACAGACCGGCCGGCGCCCCCAATCGACAACCTCACCGTCGTCGAATCAGCCGGCCAGCCCTCGGACCCGCGCGCGAGTCCTTCCACACAGCCCACGTCTATTTATTCTTGCCCACGCTTCCAAATTCCAAATCCCTTTTCCTTCCTCTTTTCTACAACTCGCTCAGCTCGACCGACCGACCATCTCTCTTTCTTCCACCGCAACACCGGCGCCAGCTCAGCAGCTCCAGCCTCTCGCGAAACCATCCCAAGGTATGTAACAGACCCTTTATTTGCTCTGGCATATTTTTCCGATCGCGGCGGCGGCGAGGTTGGCGGCGCTGATCGAGTTCTTCGGTCGGTTACCCCGACCCGACTTCGAAATCGACCCAAGTGGGCGCCGTCTTTGATCACGCCGGTACCAGTCCTTCCTTGTCATGTTTATCTTGAGCCCGGATTTGGATTACTCCTGCCGGAGACTTGGGAGCTGCGCCATCTGAACTCAGCTGGAGAAATCTCTCTCTTCCTTCCTCGAGGGCTGCGAGAGATGCTTCAGTTGACTCGGGTTGCTTCATTTTCCCCATTTCCCTTGCTTTCTTTCACCTTCCAGAAATTCACCGAGAGTTGGCACGAGGGCTTTGGCTTCTTTCCTGCATCGGGCCCGGCCTACTGGGCTCTTTGGATTGAATGAAACTCACCGCTGACTTGGGGCAACAGACTCTTCAACCACCCCCTCCTCCTGTCTCTCGCCCAGAAACGCAGGAAAGTTTAAAAATGCCGCCCAAGGGGACCCCGGCCGGGGAGAAAAAGGAGAGGACGACGAACTTCAAGTCGTACGAGACCCAGGCTCGTCTGCTCTCGGCGTTGGTTGCGTCGCTGGGCCCCAACCCCAAAATCGACTACAAGCGTAAGTGCACCTTTGAGTTACTGGCACGCTCCTCCCATCTCTCCTCCCCATCTATCCCCTCCTCGTCCTCTCTCGCTGCTTCCGGCCACTGGTCGGGAGTCACTTGATTATTATTATGTTTGCATTTTTAGACCACGGCGAACTGGCGGGAGCGGCGAGAGAACGGCGGCGAAGGGCATCCGTCTCATGCCCATCATGGTCCGACTCCTTCGTTGGACCTTGTAAATCCGGAGTCTGGAACTGACCGTTGCTCTGTCCGCACTACCCAGAAGTTGCCCGGTACTACGGCGGGGGGGCCACCGAGTCGTCCGTGGAGCACAAGCTCCGGAACACGCGGGCCCAGGCCGACCTCATCAGGAAGATGGTCGCCGCCAACATGGACCCGGGGGACTCCGATGTTCCCTTCGCGACCAAGGCCGGTAAGACTCGCCGCCGCTCCCAGCCCGCCGCCGCCACCGCCGCCGCTGCCGCTCCACCCCCCCGACGGGTTCACGGGTTCCTAGACCCGTGCCCGAAAGCAAGTCGTTTTGTTGAGGAAGAGATGCTGACCTGACGGCAGAGATTCACAAGTATTTTGGGGCCAGCACCCCGGATGGCCTGAACTTCCAGTTCCGCGCCATCAAGAAGGGCGCCGATGCTCTCAAGACTGCCGCCGAGAAGGGCCAGGACCCCATCGATGCCTTTGCCGTCTTCGCAAGGGGCGGCTCGACTGCCACGGGCAGTGTCCCGACCACTCCGAGCACGACCAAGCGGGCTCGGCCCACCAAGACCACGGGGTCCGGTTCTCGTGCCACCCCCGCCAGCAAGCGCCAGAAGGCCATGAAGATCGAGCCCGAGCCCGAGCCCGACATGTTCGACGAGGACGAGGATTCGCCCGAGGTTGACTACTCGGAGCTCGACACCACGCCCACCAAGCTCAAGCCCAAGGTGCATACCACTCCCCGCAAGAACCCCCCGCTGCAGCCTCACCCGGCCTGGCCCAAGCCCGCCCAAAAGACCACGGCCTCTCGCCCTGTTCCGATCGCGCCGGCTCCCCCGCGCCCTATGGCCCCTCGTCCGGAGCCTGAGGCTACCCCGTTCAGGCTGATGCCCATCGCGGGTGTTGGCTCGTCTGCCCTGCCCAACGGCTACACCAACCCGGCCACCGGCTTCGGCTACAACGTTGCCCCTCCCGCCGCCGTGAACAGCGCCACCCCGTCCGCCGCCAACTCTCCGGCCATGGGCATGAGCACTGACCGTCGCGGCTCCGCCTATTCCAGCGGCAGCTACACCGCCGCCAGCAGCCCGGCCACTCCGAACATGTCTTACCCGGATCCGTCGTCTACCACTACCAGCAACGTGGCCATGAACAACGCCGGCATGAATATGAGCACCACCAACGGCATGACCGCCAACGGCATGAACAACAGGACCAACCCCAACATGGCCACGGCCAACATGCCCTCCTTCAACACGAACATGTTCGACTCAGCCACCTCCCCCGCGGCCTCCACCCCCGACGTCGCGCACACCCCGCAGACTACCACTTCCTCCACCAGCACGATGCCTGCTACCACTGCTCCATCGGGCGTGCACACCACTTCGACCACCGCCCCCTCGTTCGAGACAGAGGAGGAGGACGAGTTCAACCCCTTCTGCGACTTCGGTCGTATCCCGACCACCAACAACGGCTACATCACCGTCGGCGGCGGCGACCGCTCGTACAGCCGCAACGACCCGAAGGAGGCTGCGCTTGCGGGTGACGTCGATTTCGGCGGGTTTGAGGACCAGGAGGAGGAGGAGGATGATGACGGGTGTGTTTAAAGTTGGGTCGGTTTGGTTTGGTTCATGAATTCTTGCAACCGACCAAACCACAGACGGGATGGGACGACGGTCTCAGCCAAGCACCCACCACGCCCTCACTCACCTCCTTCACTACCTTACTTACCATCCCCATATGTGGGACAGCAGTCGACATCACAAAACCCATGAACGGATTGACCAACCGGTCCGCCACACAACGGCACTCACCGGCCACATTGAACGATCCGAAACAACGGGGGAGCTAACTTGGCTGCTTCCTCGGCACGGATCACACACATACAACATACATACCTACTCACGACTTTCAAGTTCGAGTTCGTTCGCTTGCTTGCTTACACTTGCACCTTCACTTACTCCCGATCACACTGGAGTCAGTCAGTCGGTCGGTCTGAACGCTAGACGCGAACACCTCGAACTCGGCGACACACATTTCCCATGTCTTGTCTGTCTATCTGTCTGTCTGTCTTTCTTTTTTCAATCGGTCTTCCATTCCCGACTTCATCAACGAATGGTCGATCAGTCGGTCTAGTCTGCGTTGTCTTGTCTTGTCATTTCCCGGCCGCTTCTCGCCAAGCAGAGAGGGAGGCATCATATCAGATTGGGATGAGGGCTCCGAACTTCAACTTTAACTTCAAAAGTCAAAATCAAGTTGATTTGGTTTGGCTTGGTTTGGTTTACCTGGAACAGACAAGACTCGACACCACCCACCCTCAGTCGGCTGACTCAACCAGAGTCTAGTCGTCGTCATCATTGGTGATCGGTTACCGGATCGGTGCACGGAGGGAGGGAGGAATCAAGTCGACATGGTCAGGGCTATCTATGGCCATGGATGGATGGATTACATTTTTCTTTTTTTTTTCCTCCTACGGATACGCTCTACGATGTGTTCCGAGCTCGATGTACTATAATACCTGCCTAGGTAGCCTACCTACCGAGGCCATGGGCCGATGAATTCAAGTCATATCTCTTACTCTGCCGGGTGCCTGCCTCTGCTTGTGACTAGTTGCGCTTCCAAGTTATCATGTGTGTGATTTATTTGGGTGACACGCTCCCTCACTCAGCAAGACCGCTTAGAGATTTGGGGCATGCGGCTGAAGTGTCGCAGGGGCTTGTATGCGTAGATGCGCTCGTTCCCCGGTGGTGCAAAATTCCAGATATGACTGTCTGTCATGGCAGACAAACAACTTGTTCCTTCATATATGCCAGGCCTATCTCAATTGCATACGGCATATCCTCGCCTTTTCTACATAACCCAATGCCCGCTGCCATGCCATGCCCTGCCTGCCTGCCATACCTGCCTGCCCAGTCCCGTCCGCGCTTCAGCTAAGCAGCAACTCCCACAACGCATCCGCCTCGACAAAATCATGATGAATAATATTCACCAGCCACGCATCCGCCCTGATGCCCTCCAGAAACCGCTCGCTCGCCGACCCCTTGTCGTAAATCTTGGCCCACTCCCCCCAGATGCCAAACGCCTCCTCGCTCCACGCGCGGAAGCTGACCTCCTCGATAATCGTCGGCGTGACAATCTCCTTGCCGGGGAACACGCCCCACGTCACGGCATTCGTGCTCGCCTCGCGCTCCTCGGCCAGGTCGCCGCCCGCGCCGGCGGCCGACAGTGCCGTGTCGGAGCTGACAAAGTCCCCTTTCACGTTGGTCGCGTAGAAGCACACGACGTCCTTCATCTCGGGCCGGTTGAGCTTGGCCTCGAGCACGGCCCAGTCCTTTGAGGGCAAGAAGAACTCGACAAAGGCCTTCTGGAAGACGAAGCCGTTCTGCGGGCCCCAGCCGAAGGTGGCGTCGCCCGAGCGCAGGCCGTTGACGGCCGGCTGCGAGGCGAGCGTCCACCAGCCCTTGGAGTTGAGCGCGACCAGCTGGTCGCGGATCTTGTCCGTCTCGGCGCTGAAGCTCTCCTCGTTCCAGGGGATGGTCGGCAGCTCGCCGCGCAGGTGACGGATGAAGATGGCGCTGACGTCGGCGGCGGCCGCGGGCGTGCCCCAGAGCTGCCGCGCCTGCGCGTTGGTGACGTGCAGGCTGACGCCGTAGCCGTCGATCTGGCCATACGCCGGCGACCGCGCGTCGCCCCACCGGCCGTTGGGGAAGTCGTCCCACGTGGCCTCGCGGCCGAGCACGCCCTCGCCCTCCGAGATGGCGAGCGTGTTGGCGCGCGAGTTGATGGGCTCCGCGGGCACGCTGGCCTCGAGCGCCGTGGCTTCCCAGTCGGGGTACGAGGCTGAGCGGCCTCGCACGATGACGCGGTCGCGCGGGTCCGAGCCGACCGAGGGTTTCCGGCGCAGGGGGTCGTGCGAGGACTGGTCGGGCGTGGACCCGTTGACGCGGAGGAGGCGGATATCCGGGAGCGGGCCGGAGTCTGTGACGGCGCTTTCCTCTTCGGGGGTAATGGGGGAGATCAGGCCCGTCCGCTCGACGATGAACGACACGGCCTTCTCCAGGTTAAGTGTGTAGAAGTGGAAGCCTCTTGGCCCCCCGGTCCTGCTCTTGACCTCCTTGATCTGCTCGACGATTTCGCTGATGATATCCACGCCCACCTCCTTTACCTTCTCGTCGTCGCCCTTGACCGCGTCCAGCCGCGCCATCAGGGAGTCGGGGATCTTGGCGTGGCTGAGCTTCGTCGTCCGCTTGATCATTTGGTAGCTCTGGATCGGCATGAGACCGGGGAGGATGGGAATGTCCTTGAAGGCCCCACTGGGATGCTCCCGCAGTGTCTTTTCAAAGTGCTTGTACCCCTCAATGTCGAAGAATAGCTGGGTCATGATGAAGTCGGCGCCCGCCTGCGTCTTCTCGACCAGATACGGCAGGTCGTGCTCTAGGCTCTGCCCCAGCGGGTGACTCTCGTCTGCGTGGCCCTCCGGGTATGCGGCGACGCCGATGCAGAAGTAGTCGCCGTGGGTTTTGCGGATGTAGCGGACGAGGTCGACAGCCCATGAAAATTCCTCCTCCTCTTCTGGCTCCGGCTCGTTGATGTCGCGGTACTCGGCCCTCCGCGGCGGGTCTCCTCTCAGGGCGAGGATGTTGCGGATGCCAAGGGCTTTGGCATCGTCGAGAGCCTTGTCGATCAAGCGGCGGCTCATATTGGTGCACGTGAGGTGCAGACACGTCGTCAGCCCCAGCTCCCGCTGGCAGATCTCGGCCAGCTCGAGCGACTTGATGGCGGTCGAGCCCCCCGCTCCCCAGGTGACGTTGACGAAGAGCGGGCGCAGGGCCCTGGCCATGCGATCGAGGCGGCTGCGGAGGTTGGAGAAGCCCATGGCGGTCTTGGGCGGGAAGAACTCGAGCGAGAAGTAGTCCTGCCCCGCGGGCAGGGCCGCGATCTTGTCTGTGATTTTGTCCATTGCGTGGCTCTTGGCAGCCTCGGGGGGCAAGTCCAGGCTGGGAACGAGGTCGCCCATGGGTTCTCGGCGTTGTACGTCTGGAGGTCACGGTGGTCGGGTGCTTGCTGGCTTGACGAAAGGAGACGAAGAGTCAGTGACACAGCACTCGAGGTGGGGTAGTAGGTACGGTAGGGGACTCGGAGGGGCGGCGCGGGGCAGATTGCGACGAACAGATGGGATGGATCTTGGCTTGATTGCGGTCACAATATGTACAATTGAGACGGGGATGGGCCTTTTCAATTCAAAGCGAGTCCGGACGAAGGTTAAGGTCAGCCGGGTTCAGTTGCTTCGGGCCCGGAAATTCTCTTCTTTATCGGACTGCTACTGCTGCACACTGTGCGGTTGCCGGCGGAAAGAAGGCAACCCCACCTTTTACGTAGCGCCGGTGAGCGTGTGTGCGTGGGCTGTGGGGTCATGCAGTGCATTTGACGCGGGGCCCGGAATAGCGGGGCCGGCAGCTGTGTTGTGCGACAGGCACTTTGGTCGGGACTTGCGGCGACGGAGGGCGAGACCGTGACAGCCACGCCAGGCGCCCCGGGCCGCCTCAGATCTCGGGGTGCCACGGCGAGATACAGCCCCAGACTGGCATGGAGGGGCCTGATTGGCGACCCTCGATCATGTGGTAGGGTACCCGGAGATGCTGCAATCACATCGCCCGCCGATTTGCTGCTGCGAGGGAGCGCTTCTTCCCCAGACGAACGCCCAAACCCCCACTCGCCGTCACGGCAGGCCGAGAACGTGCTCCGAGGTTACCATGTTGAAGCTATGGGATCTCGAAACTAGGATGCCGACGGGTGTCTCACGGCGTGGGGTAGCTCGGCGCACTTCTGCATCGCTGTGTCCACTTATCTCAGGCTGTACAGCTGCAGGGCTATTGCTCGACCCCCAGATCCGACCGGTTGACTCGAGTTCAGATCTCCACGACGCTAACTCCCCCTTACGAACCTTCCAAGTGAGCCTCACCCGAGACAAGCTGCATATCAGGACAAAGACCAACCCTGCGCCCAGAACGATTAGCTCTGAGATGGCCAAGATTGAGGTGCGCGGGTGTGGTCAGAAGGGGAGCTCAGGTAAGCCATGTATCCTCATGCTCAACTCACGACTGCAAACTCCCTTCCGAGAGCGGGGGAGCTTGTCGTTGCTGAGTCGGTTTACCGGAATGTTTGCGGGTCATCAGGGCAGTCGTGGGAAAGTGGGATGCACAAAAGACGACTTACAAATCCAGGAGCCGAACAAAACAAAATAGACGCCAATCGAGGCTAGCCATGCGTGCGAACCCTACAGGCCCGGCACACGTCTTGCCTAGTCTACGTGGCAGCAATAGGGATGATGGATGTCCAGACTTGCTTCAGGTCATCACCGCATCATGGACGCCGCGCAGATGGGGCACTCGTGATGATGGTTTTAAGCAAGGGCATTGATAGAGTCAATCTCGACACACGTTCGGATCCGTGCCAGCAGCGTGGTGCAGTTTGGTGGCAGGCTGGTAATGATTTGAATTGTGGTCTTGGTTGTGGAAAAGAGAAAAAAAAGAGAAGAGAAATTCCACGCCGAGAAATCTCCTCTTGAAATGGGCTGCCAAGCCTGCAGCCGGTTTTGCGACAGCCCTCACCGCCCACAACGTTGGGCCACTGCCCGGTGCTCAGTGGCCTGTTTCTCCGCACGGACCAAGCACGGTGGATTCACGGCCAGTCATGTTTTTTTGGCGGCACTTGGTGGAGTCGGCGACCCGCCACTCTGCCGCTGGCTTCCATTCAAGTTTTGTTCTTTTCATGATTGAGAATCCCGTTCCCAACGATCCCGCCCTGCCAATCGAGCACGCCTCCAGTTCCAGACACTCGTCCCGCCGCCCCAACCAGCCCCATATACTCGAGACCGCATCTCATAGCACTATTGCCAGCCTCATCGACACACCCCCCAGACAAGACCCCGACTAATACGACATTCGACCACGCTGTGATTCCCGGTCCGTCCCTCCTGACATCACCCGCTGCCCCGGCTCGTCTTTCGCCAGCCTCTTTGCCAGCTTCAGCTCCGCCACAACAGCACTACAATAATACCCCGGATCGCTGCCGCCCGTCCCCTGCCTTCGCCGACCGAGATCCTGTGCCTACATCGTCGCTGTTCGTCTTTGGTGCTCCCGGTGCTCCGCCCGACGGCTTCGCTTTCCCTGCCGAGCTTCCTTTCCCCTTGAGTTACGGTTTCCGACTTCTTCATGGATAATCTATGGAGTCGCCGTGCCAAGTGAGTGACCTTCCTTCTGTCATCCCACCATCCTGTGTGTGTCATCCTAACTTGGACCCCGCCAGCTCGAGCAAGCTCTCTCTCTCAACAGGTTCCGGCCAGGACAGCCCGTCGGGACGCAACCCTTCCTTCAAGCGATTTGGCGGTGATAGCACGTCGCTCGGAAAGCACTCGTTCAGCTCGGCAACAACACCAGGCGGCAGCCTGGCCTCTCCGATCGGCGGGGCATCAACCGCCTTTGGCCTGGGCTCGGGCGCCTTTGCCTCGTTCGGCTCGGCCAAGACGCCCAAGTCGCCGGGGAACCCGTTCGAGGCTGCCCTCAGCGCCGCCGCAAAGACTCCGACCGCTGAGAAATCGGCAAAGGACGGAGCCTTGGGCGGCAGGGCAATCAGCAAGCCCTCCTCACTCGCCTCGTTGCGAGACGCAGGCAAGGCAGCGCCCCGGCCGGCGGGACCGGCAACCCACCAGCTGCGCAACAGCTGGGTGTTTTGGTTCCGCCCGCCCATCTCCAAGGCCAACGGGTTTATCGAGTACGAGAAGACGCTGCACCCGATCGCCACGGTCGACTCGGTCGAGCATTTCTTCAAGGCCTACCAGCACCTGAAGCGGCCGTCGGCGCTGCCGCTGGTGTCGGACTACCACCTCTTCAAGAAGGGCATCCGGCCAATATGGGAGGACGAGGAGAACAAGAACGGCGGCAAGTGGGTGGTGCGTCTGAGAAAGGGCGTGGCCGACCGCTACTGGGAGGACCTGCTGCTGGCCATGATTGGCGACCAGTTCGGCGAGGCCAGTGAGGAGGTGTGCGGGGTCGTCCTCAGCGTCCGGAACGGCGAGGACATTCTCAGCATCTGGGCTCGCGCGAACGGACAGCGGGTCCTCAAGATTCGGTATGTTTACATCTATTTGCACACCTTTACCTCTCGCTAACAATTACTAGTGAAACAATGCGGCGAATCCTCTCCTTCCCCCCGGACACCAAGCTCGAGTGGAAATCCCATGATTCTTCTATCCAGCAACGGACGGCCATCGAGGAGTCGCGGCGAGATAAGGCAAACAACCACCACCACGGCGACAAGCGGTCGTCAAACAAGCAGCATCAGCAGCAACATTCACAGCAGCAGCAGCAGCAGGCGGATGAACACAAGAACCCCACCAATTCATAA
>MU854327.1:126817-175430 GCA_033296685.1 Parachaetomium inaequale
CCCCCCCCCCCCCAGCGAGGAGAGAAGCATGATTACGGCGTGGCAAAGAAAGCAGGCACTGTTTTGGCTTGTTTCCACGTAACTATGTACAGTACCGAATCAGCAAGCATTTGCCAAATGAAATTCTGAGAGCGTCGAAACGTTTCGGGGATCGGTTCGGATCGGGTCTCGCGGGCGTGGTGCGTCCTTGATTTGTTCTCATTTCTCCTTGGACACTTGGTCACGGCAGGGCAGGGCAGGGCACGGCACGGTCTTGACGAAAACCACACTGGGAGGAAGGAGCGCTGAATGGGATTTGGGTGGTTGGTATGACTGAAAGGACTCACATGAAGCAAGGGGGGAGGAGGGTGAAATGGGATGTAGTACTTATTGTAACCACTTACAAACTTGTCTCCGCCGACCATTAAATCCCAGTGAAATTCTCTGAGTGATTCAAGTGTAAGGTGGTGCGAGTCAAATCACGAACAAGTGGCTCGATCTTTTACATATTTGAGTATTCAACCCACTTTCAAATATCGCGCGACACTTCTTCCTATTTGGTATCAACCCCTCCCCTTCCCCTTAGCAGAACCCCCTGGAGGCGGCCCCCTCCTCCTCTCCCACACCTGCAAATAACTCTCCCCCAAATACAACAGCTCGCTCCGGATCTTATCCACAAACAAATCCTGCGCCACCACCCACTCGTCCGTCGCCTTATCCCGCACCTGCACCTTCCACGTCTTGCGCTCCTCGCCCACCGCGCTGTCGGCCACGTCCTCCTTGGCGCGCACCGCCTCGTGCACCACATTCGCCACGAGGTCATACCAGATGGGCTCTGCGCCGGGATGGTGGGACGGGTCGGGCTCCACGTAGGGGGACACGTCCAGGTTGTGCGGGTCGAAGGTGACGATGGTGGGGTTGCGCTCTGACACGAACTTGTTCTTGCTGAAGCGCTTGATGTGCAGGACTAGAAAGGGCGGGAGCGGGTGCATCAGGCGGTAGCGCTTGCGCTGGGCGTTGAGTTCCTGGCCCGTGATGCCGTTGTATTTGGAGAGGAGGGTGGTGAGCGGGACCTGGGGGATGATGTTGCGCTCTTGCTCGTCTTGGAAGAGGGGGGCCGGGGGCAGGTCGAGGGTGAGCAGGAGGAAGCGGGCCATGTCGACGCGCGTGTCGGCGGCTTCTTCGAAGCGGAGGCGGTCGTTGAGGTTGTCGGTGCGGGCTGTGATGGATTGGGAGGTGACTTTGAGTTTACCTTGGAAGATGTGCTGGATGGGGGAGGAGTTGGGTTTGGTCTTGCTGCCGCCCAGGCCGAGGTGGAGGTGATTGAGGAACCAGGAGAGGAACTCGACGGGGTCGGACTGCGCGGTGAGAGTGAAGCGCTTGTTGGAGCGGAGGGAGATTTCTTGGAGGAGTTCGTGGGGCGAGACGTGGGATTTGAAGGCGCGCGGGTTCCAGATCTTGCGGAAGAGGATTGAGGTGCGCTTGACGAGTTCCGGGGCCGAGGTGAAGTCCTCGAGGAGGAAGTAGTTGCGCAGGGGCGCCACGTGGGAGAGGGCCTGCACGACGACATTCAGGTAGTCGTTCTCCTTGATGTTGTTCATGCCCACGAAGCCCGGGGCGTACTCCTTGCCGCCTAGTGTCCAGGACCTGCGCTGCTTGCGGTCGAACTCGGCCACCTCCTGGCGCGTGTACCGCGGGTCCGACACGTACTTGATGTCGTCGAGCGACTTGCTCTTGACCTCGTACCCCTCGGGCAGCACGTAGACCTTCTGGGTGCCCATGTTGATGAAGACGTGGTGGTCCTCCTCGAGCGCGTGGAAGTAGGCGTGCGATTTGGGCCCCCGGCCCTGGAAGTATTTCCCGCATACCAGACATGCGTAGACGTTGATGTTGGATAGAGTGATTGAGCACAGCTTTTCGAAGTCGAAGTCGAGCACGTTGCGGTCGATGGTGTCGAGGTAGAGGTCGTCGTAGCCTGCTGTCGGCGCGGCTTGTCGGATCGGCGCCTTCTCCTCGACCTCGTCCTCGTCGGAGAACTCGTCCGCATCGCCCTCCTCATCCTCTACCACCCCGTTTTCATGCGCCGGTATCATCTGCTCGTCGCCATTCTCGGCTGCGCTGGCTGGGGTCAGGCTCTTGTTGTAGTCGTCGAATCTCGACTTCTTGGACGCGGGCGAGTCCCCCGAGAGGTCCTCGAGGGCTTCTGATGCTTGGCGTTTGGACATTCCTGGGTGTTATTCCGGAAAGGCCGCCTGGTACTGGGGCGGAGAGACGGTTCAAGATGCAGGTGGTGCTGTCGTTTTCAAGGTGTGTTGATGTCGGGGGAAATTTCCTTGAACGATGCCGTGACAGGCAGCTGCGCGCCTCCAATTGAATGCCCCACCCAAGCTTGCACATCAAAGCTTGGCACAGAAGGGGCCCAGGCTCAGCGTTCTTCAACAACCACAAAAGATGATGTGAGATTGTTAACCTTGGAGAGCACTGATGAAGAAAATGGAAACAAGTCTGAACTGTTATTCTATCCGAAGTATGGCTCTCATCACATGCCTTATCAACGACAGCTTAGACCTCATACAACCCTAACCCTCTCACTTACACCCAGTCCCTTCACGCCCCAGCCATAACGGCATCCCCATCATGCTCTCCCCCCTCCAGCGCGGGCGGCGCCAAGCTGTCCATCTCCTGCAGCGTATACTCGACGAGATAACTCTCGTCCACGAGTTCCTCCATCCGCTTATAATGCCTCTCGGTGTACACCCTCAGCGCGTTCAGCACCTCGTTCAGGCTCTTTTGCCCCCTGGCGCCCTTGACTGACAGGTTCGAGAACTTGCCCGCCGGGTAGCTCCGGACCAGCGCCCAGAGGATGCGCTGCGCGACGGGCGCCGTGCGGGCGTTGGTGTTCCAGTCGCGCAGTCGGAGCAGCAGCAAAAAGATCTGCTCGTCCGAGAGCCGGGCCAGCACGTCGTCGACGGCCTTGACGCCCGTCAGGCTGCCCTTCTCGGGGGTGTCGCTGGTGACGACGCTGGTGAAGAGGCTGAGCAGGCGGCCCGGGTGGTTGAGCTGCAGCGCGAGCACGATGGCGTCGCGGTACGCGCCCGCGTGCATGTAGTTCTCGAGCTCCTGCTCCTGCTCGACCAGCTTGAGCGCCGCTGACGTCGCGGCCGCTTGCGTCTCGGCCGTGGTGTCTTTCCAGAAGGTGACTTTGGAGTCGCTGCCGCCCGAGACGAGCGTGTTGGTCTTGGGGTGGACGGCCAGGGTCCAGAGTCGGTCCTCGTGGTTGTCGAGCGTGCACTCCGTCTCGCCGAGGTTGGCGTCCCAGACCTTGACCAGGCTGTCGGCGCCCGCGCTGGCAAACTGGATCCGCTTCTTGGCGGCGGCCTCGTCGGTCGGGATGTGCAGCCATACGACCTTGAGGACGTTGTGCGAGTGGCCTTCAAAGGTCCTCAAGCAGGTGTAGTCTGAGAGGTTCCAAAGCTTGATCGTCTTGTCACCGCTGCCGGTGAGGATGACGCCCTTGCCAGAGACTGATCCTTGCTCGCCCTGGATGGCCGGCGTGTGGAGCGGGGCGAATCTGACTGTCCAGACACCTCTCTTGTGCCCCTTGAGAATACCCTGGACCTCGAGTCGCTCAACGTCCCAGATCTTGACCGTCTTGTCCTGTGACGCTGAAGCAAACAGTCGCCCCGTGGGACTGACGTCGAGCGCGTTGATGTCCTTGTCGTGAGCCAATCGCTTCAGGCTCGCAGAGACCTTGGCCTTTTGTGATTGACGCGGGATATCTCTCTTCTGGACGAATCTGTCCTGTGATCCGGAGATGAGGAATGCTGGGGGGTGATCGAGGGGGTTCTTGAAAGCCTCCGAGTTCTCTGCAGGAATCACCTTGGGGAGAGCAACGGCTCCTACTGACTCGAGGTGGCCGGTGAAGACTGCGTAGCAGGTGTAAGAATCGTTTGCGCGGTCGACGCGCCACAGCCGCGCTGTGTTATCTTTTGCGCCGCTGGCAATCCAGTGGCCGGACCAGTCAACGTCGAGAGACATGACGATGTCCTCGTGGCCTTTTAGTAAGGCAACGTCGTGCCCAAAGTATGCGCCGCCTGCTCCGCCAGCTTCAGTCTCGGTGCTGGCAACAGAGACAAGCCTGATATCCTCCGAGTTTGTAGCCAGAGCCATCAAGGACTGATCGGGCAGAACGTATGCAAAGTCCAGAATCTCGTCGTGGGTGCCTGAAATCCGCCTGAACGGCTCCATGAGCAGAGCTCCGCTGGACGCAATGTCGGCAGACGAGGGTATCCGGTACATGGCGAGAGTGAAATCGGACTGTGCACAGAGGATCAGGGATTTGTGTGGCAGGGAGACCGCTGACAGAATCGACTCTGCCTCCGACTTGGCCTCCTGTTTTGTGGTGATTTCGTGGTGTGTCGTCGTGTCCCAGATCCTCAGCAACCCGCTCGACCCAGCCGAGTACATCCACCTCCCCTCATTGAGGAAGCCCACTGATTCGACCAGCTCATGTCGCAGCATGGGGGTTCCGTGCCAGGCGTTGTCCCTCCATAGCCACAGGGTCATGGTCTTGTCTCTGCTGCCGCTCAAAAGCGCGTGTTGCTCAGGCGAGTATTCTATGCTCTGGACGTTGGACTCGTGCGCCTCTTTCCTCCTCTTCGCATCGGCATAGACTGGGACTGTGGTGCGCTTGTGGAGGTCGAAGATGCGGATTCGGCCGTCCTGGGTACCCCATGCGAGTCTGAACTTGGACGCCACGTCGGCTTGACTTTGCTCGCCCTGGCCCTTCCGCGAGCCCTTCTTCGGCTTCCGCTCGGACATGTTCTCGGCGGTTGCTGCGATCTCGAAGAAGTGCAGGGCCGACACCAGGACGCTCTGGCCGCTGACCGTGTGGGTCACATAGCCACCGACGATATCCCAGATCTTGATGGCGCCATCCGCCGCACCGGTGGCCAGAAGAGTGCTGGTTTTGTCGACGGCGAGGACTACAACGGGGGTAGCGTGAGGTTTCGATGTCCGCACGAGGGTGGTTTCCACCGAGTCGAATTCGGGAGACAACTTGAGGGCGTAGATGCGCATCGTCAACGACCGAGAGCACACGATCAGGTGGGAAGCCGACGGCGTAATCGTCAAGGTCGAAATGGGCTCGCCGTCTCCCTCGATCTCGGCCAAGCGCTTTCCCGTGTTCAACTCGGTCAGGACTGCGGCTTCGCCCAGCGTCGAGGCGAGGATCCGTGCGCCATTCTCGAGCGCAACAGACCCGCCGGTGAAGATTGGCTGGATGACATTGTCGACCTCGAAGGTCGTCTTGGTCGTTTGTTTCGTCGCCATGGCGTGCGGTGGGTGATGTGCCGAGCGCCCGAGATGCGGTTTCGCGATTCCAATTTTTCCCCCAAACTTTTTGGTCTGCGTTGCTGATAAGGAGGGGAAAATAAGGTTATCTTAGCGCATCAGGATCCCTGTCTCGCCCCTGTCCCATGCTTCCACTCAGAATCCCGGGCACCCATTGGCAACCTGGACTCTCAGTTCCCAACTCTCACTCAAACTTCAGTGCACCCCCAAATTTTGAAACGGCGAGACAGCAACCTGCGTCTCTCTCGGCATGGCGACGCGGTGTGCTGCAGATACCTGATTACATATTCAACACTCATTAATCACAAATACTTGGGCTTATCGGGGCCGGATACACAATGGGGAGGTTGGGGCCGTTGACGTCGCAGGGCCTTGTAAGACTGAAATGATTCAATGGTCCATCTATTCCAGAGCCTAACCGCATGTGCAGGGCCGGTCGCCATATGATGACGTTGTCCAGGGCGAAGGCCCGGAGGACCCGCGCGCTCCCCGGCAGCTGTACGACGAGCGCGGCCGCCCCATCAACCCGGAGACCAAGCGCATCAACCGAGATGTCATCCGCTCGCATAACGAGGTGATGATGGTCATCGGCGTCGCCGAACCCGAGAATGGCGTTGCCGACGCACAGATCGAGGCTGCCCGCAGGCATCACCAGTACGAGGACCGCATCGGCAGGAGGCTGCTGCTGACGGGCGGCGTGCTCGAGACGGCGGCTATCTGGGGAGTCAACGGCATGAGGCAGCGCATTTTGGTAGGTTACTCACCCATTTTCGAGTCTGTCAGATGCTAACCCTTCAGCTCTACAAACCATACTCGCAAACAACCTTCTACGGCATGTTCCAACTGGCCTGGAGCCAGCAGTCTCTGGCTTCGTACTTCCTCGGCGGCCTGCCATCATTCCTGGCCAGTACTCTTTTAGAGCAGCTAACAGTCCCCGGGTTTGCAAAAACCCCAGTGTATGTTCTCCCTGATTTCTAACCAACTCCTCGCTGACTCTGAAAGGGTTCGATATGCGACGACGTACATCCGCCTCCATCTCGCCATCTACGCCTTCTTCCAGCGGACAGGAATCATTCCCTTCAGCCGCCTGCTCCCCAACTGGCGGTTCTTTATTCCAGGGACCAGCATATCACCCATCCCCCTCCCCCCCTTTCCAACCACATTCCGCCCGCGAGGCCTTCTCCAATGGCTCGGCGCCTTCGCGCTGGGTGCCGCGCCATTCGCCAGCTTCTACCTCTACACCAAGTTGTACACCGTCATAACCAGGACGCTGCGGTTCAAGATCCACCGGCTCCTGCCACGGCCGTACAACGCCAACAAGCGGCGGCAGTTCGGGGCTAACCTCCCCACCGGCCCCGAGTTCGGCACCGTCGACCAACGAACCGACGAGCCCCTCTCCTCCTCCCCCACAACAACAACAACAACCGACCCCTCTCCCGGTGCCCCCCTCCGCCGCCAAAGCACCATCTCCCTCCCGGGAAACAACACCACCACCCCCACCACCGACCAACAGACCTTCCCGGCCCCGCCGGCCCAAGACGACTTCGCCTCAGACGACGAAGAAACCGAGATCATCAGCGCGACCCTCATCAGCTTCGACGTCGAGTCCACCGACCCCTCCGCCGCGGACCCCACCTCCACCACTGCTGCCAACAACGCCGCCGGCGGCGGTGACACGACCCCGGGCGTCTGGTCCGCCGAGCTCCGCCCCAACCTCGCCAGCACCACCACCGCCGACGGCAACGACCGGTCCGCCTCCGCGGGGCTCGGCTTCGGTGCAGGTGGTGCTGGCGGGGGTGGTGGTGTAGGCGGACAGGACGGGGCCCGCGTCTACCGCGAGAACATACTCACGCGCCTGCCGGCCATCCTGGCGACGGACGTGCTGGCCATCACGCCCGCCCGGTTGCTGATGACGCCGCTCGCGGCGGCGGTGTGGCTGGGCCTGGCGCGGCCGTACATGCGACGGATGGGGATGGAGTTGGATGGGGTTGTGGAGGGGGCGGGGTGGTGGTGGGGCCTGAGTTCGGGCAGGGCGCTGGCGAATATGCTGGGGCTGGAGCTGTTGTTGGCGGTGATGCATGGTGAGGCGTGGGCTGTGGTCATGCTGGCGGCGGAGAGGTTTCGGTTTAGTGAGGAGGAGTGGAACGCTAGGGAGGGGGTTGCTGGGGGGGAGAGGATTTAGGGGGTTCTGGATGGTGTTTTGGTGGAGGGGTGGGGTGAGGGGATTGTGGTGGTGGTTGAGGAGGTGGCGGGGGTTGTGCTGGAGGGTTGGGGCTGAGTGATGGACTGTGGGGGTTGATGGGGAGTATGGGGAGTATTTGGAATTGGGTCACTGGCTGTGCAAGCGGCATGTGGTGCCGAGCCAGCGAAACTGGTTGCAAAGGTCGTCACTCATAAAGTACGGCATTAAGTACAGTTCAGTGAAATATGAATTTCATAACGTCGTTGCCAACTCCTCTGTTCAACACCTCAACCGCGCCCCTTGCCCTTGGCCTTCACCTTGGCCGCCTTCTCCTTGTCGATGGTGTCCTTGATGACCGAGTACAGGTCCTGGTTGCGGCGCGCCAGGAGGAGCACGTCGTCGGTGGTGACGGTGGTGCGGCCTGCGTGCTGGCTGAAGCTCTCCAGGTCTGTGGCTACGTTTTCTGCGGGATCGAGTCAGATTCATACGGCTGAACCGGGATTTGTGAGTGACGCTTGCCGATCTGATGCCAGACCATGTCGGTCAGGGCGCCGATGAACTGCGGGGTGGCGTTGCGGTTTCGCTGGAGGGATTCTTGGTCGACGATCTTGCCGATGGAGAACCAGAGGGCTGCTTTGAGGCGCTGCCGAGATGACCTAGTTAGCTGAGCTGAGCACTGGGAGAAAGGGACAAAATGATGATTGTCGAGGCAGTTCATGTTGGTAAAAAATGAATAAATCCAGCACACTAAATGGGTTGAGTGTATGAAGCGTGCCTACCTCTCGCACCTCTTCATCCTGAGGGTCAGTCATGGCGGTCCTCTGGAGTCTTGGCACTTGGTGATAGTTTAGAGGTGGTTAAGTGAGACGCGTCTTGACGCGTCGGGCTATGCACTTAGGCGGGGTTGAGGACCCGCCTATTCTTTTTTGGGTTAGAACCCATCTAGATCCCTGTCTCTTGGTCCTTCTTTTGCGCAGGATCAGAACAAAGTTGCATTGACAAGCAGTGCTTGCATGCAGTCCTTCATCGGATGTCTTACCCACTGTATCCCGTAGTCAACAATGACATTGAGAGCGTGAGGTGTCAAGTTGTTCAAACAGTCGTCATTGATAAACTGAAGCTCAAAGTGCCGGAGATGCCGGCGGCAGTTGTCTGGTGGGGTCTGGCTTGGCATACCCTGAGTAACGAACAGAGCGGCGTCGCAGATTTTCGCGCAAATGAATCTTTCCAGCTTCTTCTCGAACTTTGCTCTCAACATTGCGCTGCCGCTTCAGGTGTCCACACTTTGACATTCCCACTGGGTTGACTACGAAGCGCAACACTGCGTCTCTTGCCCATCGGATCCGCTGCCGAACAAACAATTACCTCACCAACTCCAAAAACCACCGACGCCCATCATGGACAACATCGCCGGCCTCGCCTCAACAATAGGCAACCGCTTCGCGACGAACATCAGGGGGTCCTTCACTAACCTGACCCCGGAAGGGCTCGTTCGGATAGTCATCATTGCCGGAGCCTGTGAGTTCCCCTCCTCTGCGTCAGCCGGAGACAAGACAAGACTGACAGGCTGGAACAGACATGCTTCTGAGGCCATACCTGGTCAAGCTCGGGATGCGGGCGCAGATGCAGGCACACGAGGAAGAAGAAGCCCGCGCCGAGGCGGAACACAAGGCCAAGATCTCGGCGAACGAGCTGCGCGGGCACGTCGACATCCCCGACAACACCGACGACGAGGAGGAGGCCACCGCCGAGGCGTCCGGGCCGGACTGGGGCAAGAAGGCGAGGAGGAGGCAGCGCGACATGATCAAGAAGCTCCTGGAGGCCGAGGAGCAGCGGCTGCGGGAGAACCAGGAGGAGCTGGAGGATAAGGATATTGAGGAGTTTTTGGTGAAGGAATGAGCGGCGGCTGCCTGTATCAACGGCATAATACATATGTAACTAATGGGCTTGTGATGCAAACCATCTACTTTTAATTGGGACATCATGTTCTGTAACTACCTTACCCTTGGCTGGATGGTCTCTTACATGTGGAAGCAGTCAACTGTCGACATGGCTCGAGACAGTGATTTGTCGACCTTCATCTCTACGTCCAGAGTGACTTGTGCTCGTATGGCTTGGACTAGTTACGTGAATGGCGCTAGAGGCCCTCTCCGATACTCCAGATGCATGCCTCGGTTTAGATCCCCGAATCACTGTTCCGTCTATACGGATATCTGATTAGGCATACATATGCACCATTGCGCATTCCTTGTGTTGGTTTGCCCCACCATCGCCCACCCACTTGCTCTTTCACTCAAGCTTCTTGAAAGAAAAGCACATTCCAGCATCAGCACAGCCAGTCGCCCGGCACAACAATAAACTCGCCGCCGGTATCCCTTTCTCAAATACATCGACACTCAACCCAAAATCTGCATCTTGAAAGCACCAATTGGCTCGCTCTCCAACCCAACGGGAGCTTCTGCGCGTCGCCGACAGGCAAGCAGCATCCTCCCGGCGGCCAGCGACAGGCCATTCCACCACACCACGTCTCAAGCAGCCGCCAGCGTTTGCCGTCACCATGTCCGCAAATTCCCACGAGACCAACGTCCGGTGCTCCTGCGAAGGTACGACGACAACACGGCCCCCCGGTCCGGGCCCATGAACGAACACCCCCCCATCATGCGGCACCGGATCACCAACACCTCCCATCAAGACCCGTTTAACTCATTCATTCCCCTCCAGCTGCCAAGAGCTTTGTCGACTGGTACTACCGTCAAGTCAACGACGCCAAGTCCGTCTCCCCGGGCTACGTCAACGGCCACGCCGCCTACGACCGGGCCGGCCACCCGCCCGCCGACATCTGCATCAACGGCCTGGTGGTGGCAACCCCACAAGAGTGGGAGAAGCTGCTCGAGCAGCAGCGGCAGGCGCCCAAGCAGCCCGACCCCAACAAGCGGCGCGTGCGCTACGAGGTCGAGGGCTACGACGTGCACGTCATCAACGCCGACTACCGCTTCGGCGCGCCGCAAAAGATGCTCGACCTGCACTCGCCGACCGACGGCGTGCGCATGATGATGGTGCTGTCGGTCGCGGGCACCGTGTACTTTGGGACGGGCCGGAACAAGGGCGACGAGTACTGGGAGAAGCAGAACTTCCACGACCGCTTCATCCTAGTGCCCAACTGGGACGTTATCGAGAAGCCCGGCGCGAGGCACGGAAGGAAGTATCTGATTATTTCCCACAATTACCGGGCGAATTAGGAGGACTGGCCGGACAACGTGGCTGGCGGCGCGAGGCGGGGTGAGCAATCTTCGCAACCGGACACGGCCGCAGCTGAGCAGTCGAGAGACAAGGAGGAGGACACCGAGAGGTTGGGAAAATGCATTGCGGAGATCATTGGGGCCTGCATTTGGGGAGGAAAGGAGGCGAGGCGTTTGGTATACCATGGGAATTAGGACTGGCTAAGAGATCGGCTTCACTTGGGTTCGGCGGAATGAAGAAATTATCTCGCTGTGATCCTGGCTTGACAAATTGTATTGCTGTTGAACTGATGCTTCACACCTATCAAGATGACCGTCACCACTTCTTACCATCACACGACTACACATCCCGCCACGGCCTATACTCCTTTTCCATTCCCGTACAGCATAGAGAAGGACCGTAAAAACAAACAGACTAGAAAGTCACGAAACGAAATCGCCTTGACTCCCTCCCCCCTACGCAGGCGCCTCCAGACACTTCCGCCGCCACTCCCAATACCCAATCCGAATGCGATCCCACTTCTGGCCCAACCTTCTCAGACACAGATCCGCCTTCTCCCGCTCCCCCTTCTCGGCATAAATCTCGGCCAACAGATCCAGCGCGTGCGTGCTCTGCACGTCCTCCGCCTCCCCCTCCTCCCCCAACCCCGTCACAAACCCGCTCGCAAACCCCTCCACCGTCGCCAGCCCCCTCCCGCCCTTGACGAGCGCGCCGCGCAGGTAGTTCCACCCGCTCTGGTTCTGCGGCGCGAGCCGGATCTTGTCCTGCGCGTAGCCGACCTCGCGGTCGACCACTGCCTGCGGCACGCCCGGATCGGCCTCGGTGGCGGCGCAGCCGGGCGTGGCGTAGGCCGGGTTGGAGAAAACCAAAAAGAAGCGGTGCGACCAGGCCGAGTTGTTGCGCACGTCGTCGTCGACCATGGCCTCGAGCGCCGCCAGCTCGGCCGCGTCGCTGAAGAGGTTGAGTTTGCCCGCCAGGTAGGAGCGGTACGACCAGACGTGGTAGTTCTTGGTGTCCTCGGCGAGGATCTTTTGCAGGAAGTCGCGCTCGGCGGTGGCGAAGTCCGCGATGGCGGCGGGGTCGGCCGCGATCAGGGGGTGGTAGTTTTCCACGAGCAGGTGGCGGTGGTGCCAGATCTGGTAGTTCTTGAGGTTTTCGAGCGCGACCCGGTTCAGCCAGGCCATCTCGTCTGGGATGGGGAGCTGCAGGGCGAACACGTTGGCCGCGCGGTACAACCACACCGTGTAGTGCGCCGGGTTCATGCCGATGATGTGCTCCGTCAGGCGCAGGCAGCGCGGCGAGTACTCCTTTGCCTGCATCACCGCGCGCAGGTAGGCCATGGCTGGGAACGTCAGTCTCTGCCCCTTAAACCCAACACTAAAAAAAGTAAACTCACCCTCGGCATAATCAGCCGGATACGCAATCGCCGCCAGCGCGCCCTCCGGCTCCTCCAACACAACGGGCACAACATCATCCCACTCGGGATCCATCGCCAACTTCCCCTCCTTCCCAACCCCCCCACCATACAACTCCCTCGTCAAGGCAGCCATCTCTTTCCGGCGTCTCGTCTCCTCAAAAAGCTCCTGCTCCGTAACAACCACCGTCTCCCCAGTCCTCTCCTCAGTACCCCCCCGCCTCTCACGCTCCCTCTTCGCCCTAAAACAGCGGCTCTCCACGCCCAAACAGCTCAGCACCACCTTCTTCTCCCACCTCTTCTCAAACTCTGTCACACTCAACCCCCCTTCTTCCTCTTGTCTCCTTCCCCGAGGTAGTCTGGCAGCCCGCAGCGGCACACCCCGTTCATTCACGACCCTCCAAACCTCCTTAACCGTCTTTTGTCCGCCGCCACACGCGAGGCGCGAGACTGCTGCTGCCGCACTACTGCCACCACCACCTCCGGTGGTTGTCGAGGACGACCCGGAAAGAGCGGGTCGGGCAGCCAAGCGGGAGGCGATGCGCGCGGATAGCCAGGCGGACTGGTCTGCCGGAGCGAGGGCTGCGAGCGAGCCCTTGTGTTGTTGTTGTTGTTGTTGTTGGAGGAGGGTTTCGAAGGGGCGGGCGGCCGCGAGGCGGGATTTGGAGCGGTCGAGGACGGTTTGGTTTGGGGATTCGGCGGGTTTGGGGTGGGTGGGGAGGGATGTCGGCTCTGTTGTTGAAGGTGTGGTAGTGGTGGTTGTACTGGTGGTGGTGGTGGTGGTTTGTGAGGGTTTGGAAGCTGGGAGGGGAGGAGGGAGGTTAGCTAGGTAGCTATGCTGGGTAGAAGGATAGCTCTTGCGTGGGTAGAGTAGAGGTAGGGAAGGATGGAGTGAAAAGCTGGAAATGGAAAAGTAGCGCCACATTCACTCACTCTCAGACGCTTTCGTCTTGCTCGCTGCCTTGCCTTTGGGCGGCATGGTGAGCTGCGCTTGGGGCCGTGGGATGGCGGGGTGGGTTTTTAAGGTGCAGTGCAGCCAAGAATTGTTTGCCGGTTGATCGCCAGGAAGCTCCCTCACACTGACAGAGCTGCAGCAGAGCGGGGGCAAGGCAGGGGTGAACAATTGTAAGGCTGCTGAATGACACAATGCTAAACCCCCCTTTCTTCGAAGTCTTCCCCGCGTTCGTGTAAATGTTTGCTTTTATGAGCTGTTTGCAGGTTCCACAAGGGTTATTACATCAGGTAAGGGAGTCTGTAAGTACCGCAAGGTAAGACGCTCTAGAATCAGGATACAGAGAAGGTAAAGTAAAGCCAGGGGCTACCACCCGTCCCTTCCAGTTGTCCGCTGCCAGCCCCTGAGTCGAAGAAACCAAAACCCAAGCCAGAACACCTATCCCACAATCTTCAGAAACTCTCCGTCTACTATTAGCACACCAAGTCCAACACCCCCTTTGTAGTCACACTAGCTCTCCACTCTCCAGAAATTCCACCCCTCCCTTTCACCAGCCCCTCCATGCACACCCACCAACCGCTCGACACCCTCATTCCCCTCGGCACTGAGGAACTTCTCCAGGTCAATCTCCATCCCACCCTGGTCGTCCTCATCCATGCCATTCTTGAGCACCGCCGGCCAGAGCACCCCCACGCCGTCCCCGCCCAGCGTAGTCTCAAACTTCTCAAACCCTTCCTCATCGAGCTGCGCCTCCAGCTTGTCCAGCTTGGTCCTCTCGACGCCAGGCTTCAGCAGCGTGATGCAGCACCCGCCGCCGCCGGCGCCCGTGAGCTTGGTCCAGCCTATCCCCTCGTGGTCGACCAGCTCGCGCACGCGCTCCAGGCGCGGGTGCGACACGCCCAGCGAGACGAGCAGGCCGTGGTTGATGGTCATGAGCTCGCCGACGCGTGCCAGGCAGCCCTCGCTTTGCGTGTCAAAGTCCTCCTCGGTGAGCACCTCGGCCGACGCGTCCGTGACCTTGTCGATGGCGTCGAGGATGCTGCCGACGAGTTTGGGATGCCTGTTCTTGAGCTTGCCGACCTTAGCCACCTCGTGCGCGGTGGATTTGGGAACCTTGGAGTCGACCAGCAGGAGCGGTAGCTCCGGAAAGTCCCAGAGTGGCCGTACCGATGGCGGCTTGCCGTAGTCTGTCCGCTGGAAGACGACGGCCTTGCCTTGGGTGGCAACCGTGTTGTCCACGCCGGATGGGTTGCCGTGGATAAACATCTCGTAGACGTACGCCCAGCGGTTGATGCGCTCAATCTGCGTGCGCGCCTCATCGGCCGGCTGGTCCGGGTGCGGGCCGGCCAGCGTCCGCAGCTGCAGGAGCAGCGCGGCGGACATGCACACGGCGATGGTAGCGCTGCTGCCCAGGCCGGCGCCTATTGGAATTGTGGATCGTAGTGTGTACTGGCAACCGGGGAATGACTGAGAGCCGAGCGATAGGAACATGTAGAGAAACGAGCCGGCCGAGTTCTGGTGTACCTTGCGAATGCTGGCCGGCTTGTCCGGGGACACGTCGGCGAGGAAGGGCTGGATTGCGGCGACGAGGTCGGGATCGAGTTCCGTGACGAGGGAGTAGTAATACTTTTTTTTGGACGGTTGTTGGAAGGTCGCCCAAGGGAGCTCGTCAATGTTCCAGCAGTGGTCGAAGTCGATATCAGGGAACTTCAGTGTTACTGTCCGCTTCGACTTGGACAGGGTTGTGACGAGGAGGTACGATCGCAGCGAGATGGCGGCGGCTATTGCGGCCTGGGATCCAGCATGTTAGTTTAAGCAGCCTTCCTCTCTGTCTCCTGCCATGCACTCACCTTGCCGTGGACCACGGCGTGCTCGCCAAACACAATCACCTTGCCCGGCGCCGACACCATGAAAGCCGGCATCATCGGACTCGACTGTTTGCGCTTCATTTTCCTCCGCGGGTTGAGCTTGAGCTTGCCCGTGCCGTTGGTTATGCCATTGGCGCTGTCGAGGCTTTCGAGGCTGGCGTCGCTGGCATCGGTGCTGATGCTGTCGGGCTCCGAGTCGCTGTGGAGGCCATTGTGGCCGTTTTGGCCGTTGGGTATGCCGTTCGATGTGCGCTGCGTCGTCATAGCGTCCATGCGCTGCGGGTTCTCTCGCGGCTGCTTTGGGATTCGAGGGCGGGCACGGACAAGGGAGGCGGAGGGGGTGGTCGAGAACAACAGCAAGGCGGCTCGTCGTCAATGGGTGCGCGTACGGCCGTAGGACAAAGATGGCTCGAGGTGGTGCCGGGACACGGCAGGCGGCGTGCTGCTTCGACGAGTATTGCGATACCGGGACAACTGGATTTCAGTGGGACTGATGAAGCTGCGGCCGACGTCGCGGTGTTGCGATTTGCAAAGACGAGAAGGGACGAAGCTGGACGTGAAGTCGAAAAGGATATTATTCGCCCAGATAGGAAGGAGCCGTAATATTAAGACAGTGGAGCTCGGAAGCCGGGCAATTCCACGTTTGTCGAAGCCCGGGGATCAGATGGAAGCGGCGCAGCCGGAGTGTCGAAACACGTTCTTGGACCTGACGATCAGCTCCGGGCCAGTTGGTGTGCATGGACGGAGTACTTGTCCAGGTAACACGAAAAAGTGGTGTTGGGGGGCTCGCTGCAGGAAAAATAATGGCCGGGCGCTGCGGCACTGCCTCCCACGATGAAGGCAGGGGCAGCAGCGCAGCAGGGGTTCCTGCTTCCAGGTTGTTCTGTCCACGGGGTTGCATTCTGGCGTTCTGGAACCTTGGAAGCTGCTGATTGGCGCCAATGCCCATTTCCGGCGAGCTGGGAGGACGCCAAGCGGCCGATTCACTCGGGTCTCGACTCCGTGGTGGCCGGGCCCTTGCAGCAAGGAAGTTCGGTGCTGGCCGCCCAGTGGTTGCGCCCCAGATGGTCAGCGGCGAGCAATTTCCGCTCCAAAACTCCATCGACCCCGTGACACCAGCACATGCTCAGCTTGTCTGAGACGAGGCGAGCACCTCACTGGCATGGACCCAGCTGAGCCAGCCTCGAAATCTGCCAATTCGTTTTTTGTATTTCTTCCTTTGATCCCCGCGTCATACAGACTTCCGATGGGTTAGGACCAGTGTGGCATGTCTGCCATGTCGGTTCGGCGGCTGCCGGCTGCTGCGGAACGAAGTCGCGGCGGCCGACCCAACTCGGGTCCAAGGTCCGGTTTAAAACCGAAGGTCTCCAGATTGCCAATTGAACGACGCTTGAGTCCTTGTCGACTCACTGATCAAACTCAGACGGAGGAGCCAGTTGATCGGAGCTAATAAGCTCTTTCATTGAGGTTCCCTACATACACAGTACATCTACATACATGCCCGTGCATGTACAAGTTACATGTACATGCACCGCGGGCGTCGAGTCTGTAAGGTCGCCTCTCCAAAAGGAACCCGGATCTGTACAAGTACAGACATGTAAGCCGCCTCACCAGCCTGCTGCCTGCCCCTCAACACCCGAGCCATTCAAGACTCAACCACCATACCCCCTCATCCAAGAACCACCTCCAATCCAAATGTCAGACAGCAACTCACTTCACCTCCCCCCCGAAAATAACAAAACCAAGCAATCAACCAAACACCCTCCAGTAAAACCTTTAAAGATTAAAAATAAAAATACATTAAAAATGCCCGTCACCGAATTCGCCCTCCTCCACCTCACCACCACCCCCCCTCCAGCAGAGTCCCTCCCCCCCAACCCCAAGAACCCGATCCTCCCCACCCTCGCCTCAGCCATGCACATCCAGTCAACCTGGCACGCCACCGCCTTCCCGGCCCTCCCCTCGTCCGCGGCCGACCGCGCCGCCGTCTGGTTCGCGCAGGTCGAGGACCCGTCCTGGCTCCTGACGACAGCGCGATGGGCGTCGGTAGACGCGCACTGGGACTGGATCCGCAGCGCGGAGAATGCGGGGGTTATGACTGGGTTGGAGGAGGGGGGATATATTGTTGGGGGGGATACGGTTCTGTGGCATGTGGGGGGTGAGATCTTTGGTGGTGGTGGTGGTTCGTTGCTGGAGAGTCCTGTTGTCAGTGTCACGAGGATGTTTGTTGCGCGTGGGGATAGGGGGAGGTTTGCGGGCAAGTTTGGGGAGGTGAGGGGGGTTCTGGAGGGGTATGCCGGGCCGAACTTGGTTCGGTTCGGGTGGCGGGAGGATGGGGAGGAGGGGGCGGAGGAGGACGAGTTTGTGCTGGTTTGTGGGTGGGAGAGCGTCGAGCAGCACTTTGGGTTTGCTGAGGCGGAGGGGTTTGGCAGGTATGGCGAGCTCCGGGAGTTGATTGCGCGGACTGATCTGAAGCATTATAAGCGGTTATTGTTGGAATAGCGCGGCTCACTCCAGGTCTTGAGGGACGTTGCGTCTGAGTTTGGGCCTTGGCCGATGAATGCGATTCATTTCGGGGGACCTCGCCGACTACATGGCCCCTTCAAGGGCTAACAGTAGCAAGCAAAGCACCAGTTCCTCCTAACACTCCCATTCCGAGACGCCGTTTGTGAGTTCAGTCCAACCCGAACCGGCAAATGCATATGCCACCATCGTGCCAACACCCGCGCTCAGTCAGTACAGGACCAGCATTCCCCCGTCAGGCTCCATCAGCTCATGACGACTTCTGCTTGTTCTTCTTAGGAACGTCCTTGATCTGGAGGTCTGTTGCAGCAATCCACCCGTCAGCCAATGCGCCATCGTCTCGTCTGTCCCCGCGGAAACCTACTGGGCGGCAGGCTCTGCTTGAGCTTCTCGGCCTTCTCCGAGTCCTTGAGGACCAGGGTGTAGAGGAACCTCTGGCAGCGGACCTTGAACTTGATCTGCTGGCTCTTGTTGTTCTTCTTGATCCGGGCGGCTGCAACGAATCCCAGTCAGAATTCTCCTTGATTGAATTCCTAGCTCGTCGGTCATCTCGTGTGGAACGTACAAGAGGCGTCCTTCCGCCGGCAGATCTCGATGAACTATACGCCAAAATGTCAGCACGTCGTCCGGACTGCGCAAAAAGTGCCAGCACTGCAATCGCACCTTCTTGATGTCGCCGATTTCCTGAGGCATTTTGGCTGGCTGTGTCGAGGCTCCTGTACTGGTCGAAAGGGTACTCGGTGTCAAGGTCGGGGTTGGATTTCTTGAAATTGTTTTCTGTGGGTTTCCTCATGTGGGGTGGCGCCCCGACAGTTGCATCTCATGGGTTTGGCAAGAGCAGGGGTATGTGGTCAGAGCTCCAGATTCCAGTGTGGCTGTGTGACGCGGCCTGTGGCGCTCGCATCCCCCTCCCATGCCATGACTGGCAGTAGATGTTGACAGGTAACGCTGTTGGGAACTTCGCATTGCTTTAAAGTTTCCCAGCATCGATTTTCTTTAGCAGCATTCTAGGTTTCATCACACTTCGCATTCCTCGAGCCCGCACAGCATTCAAGATGCCGACGCCACTCGACCGAGCCATGAAATCCAAAGTGAGATTAATCCGTATCGACTCTCCGTGCCGAGCTAACGCTTTAACTAGAACGCCTTTCTTGGTAAGCTAAAAGCGACGACCGGTTGTTCTATGTTGACGTCTGGAAGCCTTCTCCGGCTTGGTGACAGGCGTTGCGGTGTGGGCGATCTGGGGAGGGGACATGTTTCCCCAGGAGCAAGATCCTAAAGGGGACCCAGGGACTTGGTCAAGAGAAGAGCTCCGGAGATGGCTCGCCGCCGTATGTTGCCCTGCCTCGTGGCATGACTGGATGCTGACTGTTGGCAGCGAAACCTTTATCCCCAAGATTCGGACAGCAGAGAAAAGTTGCTCGAGCGGGTGCGGGCAAATATGAGGATTTTGAGGAATTAGGGCCTTGATACTCCGCTGGAACATACGTCGGTCTCGTCGGTGTTGACTCCCGATTTGGCTACACCAAGTACTCCGTTGAGGCTTGCGGAGGGAAACAAGCTCTGGCTAGCTGCTGTACTTGTAGAATGTTGGGACACACAAGTTTCAAATGCTGTATTGGAGTGTTGGAGTGTTGAATACATGATGACAGGGGCATTCAATGGATATTGGAAGGCTGCCGAGCAACGTTTGCCCGCCATTAGAGAGTTTGCAGTCAATCGAAGGGGATCTCCAATTGAAAGACAAGAAAGAAAGCGACCTGCAGGTGAAAGACGGCCATCTGTTTGTCCCGGTGGGGTTCGGAGGACCGAGGCCGGAGAATATTGGCCAATCACACAACTAATTCTCGATAAGACCAACCCGTTGATTGCCTGCAGGCAGCGTTCCAAGGACAGCTTGCTCCTCTGTCATCAACCGCCAACTGTCAATCCATCGTTGAATTGGATCGCGACGGGCTGGACAGTCGCGGCCTCTCTCGCCACGATGGATTTTCTTCAGGTATGCTAATTACCGAAATCGCGCTGAACAGCATCGACTAACTGCCCTCACTCCGTAGCGCCTTGCGCGGTTCCTCGACCGCCCGCTGTTCCCGTGGAAGAAGCTGATCATCGGCTTCTCCATCGGTCAGTACGTTTTCGAAGCGCTCCTCGGCTACCGCCAATACCGAATCCTGCAGAAGACCAAGCCGCCCAAGGTGCTGGAACACGAGGTGTCGCAGGAGGTCTTCGACAAGAGCCAGGCCTATGGACGCGCCAAGGCCAAGTTCACCGGCTTCAACGGCCTCTACGGACAGCTCCAGAATCTCGCCTTCTACCACTTTGACGTTCTCCCGAAACTCTGGTCGTGGACGGGCAATCTCCTTCTCCGCTTCGCTCCGGCCCGCTTCACTGGCGAGATCTCGCACTCGATCGTCTTCATCCTGGTCTTCATTGGAATCCACCAAATCCTCTCGCTGCCATCGAGCATTTACAACACGTTCGTTCTGGAAGAGAAATTCGGCTTCAACAAGCAGACTCCCAAGCTGTTCATCACCGATATAATCAAGTCCAACGTCCTGGCTGCCGTCCTGGTTCCTCCCATCCTTGCTGGTTTCCTCGCGATTGTCAAGAAGACGGGCAGCCAGTTCTTCTACTACCTCTGGATGTTTGGCGCCGGTCTCCAGGTTTTCATGATCACCATCTACCCCATCGTCATCTTGCCGCTGTTCAACAAGCTCTCCCCCTTGGAGGAGGGCAAGCTGAAGACGGATGTCGAGGACCTGGCCAAGAAGCTCAAGTTCCCGCTTCACGAGCTGTACGTCATTGACGGCAGCAAGCGTAGCGCCCACAGCAATGCCTACTTCTTTGGCCTGCCCTGGAAGAAGCACATTGTCATCTACGACACGCTGATTGAGAAGAGCGAGACGGACGAGGTTGTCGCTGTCCTCGCCCACGAGCTCGGTCACTGGAGCCTGGGCCACACCACCAAGCTCTTTGGTATCTCCCAGGTTAGTCGGCCGAACAAGTGTCTCGACGCAGTATGCTAATGGTCTGCAGGCTCACTTCTTCTACATCTTTTCGCTCTTCTCGGTCTTTGTCAACAACAGGTCTCTCTACGCCGACTTTGGCTTCACCTCCCAGCACCCCATCATTGTGGGATTCCTCCTCTTCTCGGACATTCTCGGCCCCCTGGACAACATCATCAAACTACTGATGAACATCTTGAGCCGCCGCTTCGAGTTCCAGGCCGATGCCTTTGCGGACAACCTCGGGTACAACACGGAGCTGGCGCGCTCCCTGATCAAACTGCAGATCCAGAACCTGAGCACCATGGATGCCGACTGGATGTTTGCCAGCTACCACTTCTCGCACCCCATTCTGTCGGAGCGGCTGAAGGCACTGAACTGGCAGCCCACGGAGAAGGTGGAGGTGAAGGGAGGTGAGCAGGCCGAGGGCAAGGAGGACGTGGCGACTGCGACTGGCAGGGATGAGTTGTAGACGGGACTGTACGTTGGGGGTTTTCTTTGTGATATTCTGAGCTAGAGAAGCAAGAATAGCGAATTGCAATATAATTGATTAGGTACTGCTTGATTATGAAGCTGGCTCGTCAATGAGAACACCCCTGGAACTCGGCAGTAGGCCCTAACCCTGCCTTGATCTCGACCACCAAACGCGGTGTCTCAGCGCGACTCCCAATTTGAAGAATGAAACTGCCATCCAAAGAATTAACTTAGACTCATTCTCGTAACTCTTGTTGACAAGATTCAAGTGCACTGGACGTTCTCTCCGAGCCAAGTTGCGTTGAAGCGCTGGGAAGGCTGGCAGCTGCCAGCCAATCCGTGCCAGCCGTCGCCCGGTCCGCAAGACTCGGCTTAGCGCAACGGCCAGACCCGACTTGAACCTCGCCAAAACTTTGGACGGACTCGCCCGGCCGCCGGCGCAACCACGACAGCACCACAAAAACGCGACTCGACCTGCCCGCAGCGCGAAGAGGACCGAGAACCGCGTCACAATGTCCCGCGTCAGCCTGCAATCCCCGCTCCTCCAGGCGGCGCTGCGGCGGCCGACCGCCATGCTGATTCAGCGCTGTGCTGCTCCGGCGACGGCGAAGCCGGCTGCTGCTCGGTGCGTACACTCATCCACAGCCTTCACAAGATAGATAGATAGCTAACGCCTAAACCCCCAACAAGCACCTTCTCCCACCTCCCCACCCTCCGCCCAACCCTCGCCTCCACCACCGCCTCAACAATCTTCCGCCCCCCCAACCCCCAAGCAACAGCAACAACAGCCATGCTGGCGCGCACGCCGACGGGCGAGGTCCTCGACGTGCTCGCGACGTCGGCCGCCGTCACGGCGCACCCGGCCCTGGCCGGCTGCGCCAGCCAGATCCGCTGCGGGCCGCGCCCCACCATGTCGGGCGCCACGCGGCTAATCCAGAAGCGCCGGCACGGGTTCGTCAGCCGGATGAAGTCGGCGGCGGGGCGGAAGCTGATTATGAGGAGGCGGGTGAAGGGGAGGAAGAAGTTGGGGCATTAGGGTATTAGGGGTGTTGGGGCATTTGAGCATTAGGGGGGTTGGGCTGAGGAGTTAACGGGATGGGGGGTGATTGAGAAGGGAGGGGACAGGGGGGTGGGTGGTGGTGGGAGAGATTGGGGAGGGGAGAGAGGTGGTCGTGGTGTATTATACCTCGGGGGTTAAAATGTACTACTATGTTGGGATATAGACGTTGATATGGGACAAGCACATGGGAACATTTGGGGTTGTCAAGTGACCATGCAGTTTGCGTGTCGGGAAAAGTGAGCTTGGCTGGCCTACGATTCTCTCGGGAGGGGTCCGTTGGGTCTCTTTACTCGTATGCTTCGACCGACGGTCTTTTAAATTCCGTGTCTCCGCGGCTCATACCAAAACCGAACCTTCAGGCACCCTTACGCGGAGCGAACAATATCCCTGGGACAAGGTCTCACTCAGCGCCCTCGATGAGAGACCATTTAGCGGTGAGAATTGAGTATCTAATTCTTGGAAGAGAAATTTGTATAAATAATGCCGGGGGTATCAATCTCGACCATTGACATCGCCCCCCCACGCCTGCTCAATGTCTGTTCTCTGCCACGGCTGTACTTCCAGGTTGGCTCGACTCGACTTCGAAGGTATCCAGCTTCGGTTCGAGTATAATATACCGCTTGCTTAGTTGAATATCCAACGGGGTGATCAACGCGCTCGACAGCGGCGGTTTCGGAGTGTCGTAAGTCGTAAGGCATATTTACAAATCTGAGAGTGTCGATGTCTCAATAGCCCAAGGGTTCCTTTCGCTCGGACACGGAATCGGTAAGCTTGTCGACAAGGCGATTGCTATAGGAGAGGGAGTTCAGGTAAAAATGGGGTTAAAAATGGCCACAGCTAGGAGCTGAAGGGTTAGCATATACTACTGTTGTCGTCCTACTCAAGCTTCTACTCATCATCACCCTCTAACCCCTCGCTACGCAGTGATGCGAACCGTAAACTATTTCGACTTGACCAGCATGTCGAGCGCATGGCTTACCCCCTAGCGCTCCTGCTGGGGCTTCTAGACGAACGGAGCGGCGAACGCCTGTCCAATCTCGGGGTTGATAGTACGGGGAAACTGTTGAGGGTGAGGGAATTGGTGCAAGACAAACACATCAGTAGTGACCGGCCGGGCGGCCATGCCTAAGATCGGGTGGCATGGTGGGTGAGCGGTTTCGGTGTGGCCAAGAGACCTGGTATGTATAGTTGCGATGCCATTACGGTTCTGTTAAAGGTCATTGCATTTTTCCATGTCGGGGAAGGCATTCTGACCTGCCAGGCCTGTCGTGGGCGGCAGGCTTGTCACCGTTTGTGGCAGTATGAGATGCCTAAATGGTTTTCCGTGTAACACTGGCCAACTCATTCCCTTGCAACAGTGGAACACATCTCACGCTCACCCACACAGCTGGAGACCCATATCGTCGTACTTACACACGGCACGGGGGAAGGGAGGTCGACTGGGGTCTGATATTCTTCATCAAAGTCCGGCACCGCCAAGCCCGTCTCATCGTCCGGGATGTCCTTGGAGAGTGGTGTCTTTGTTCATTTCTCTGAGTCGACGCTTCTTCATGGGACTGTGTACGTGGTCGAGGTGGTGTGAGATGGCATCGTCGCATCGGCTGGATGCCGGTAAGCGGACTGCGGGACGCAGCCACAACGAGCACAGCCCAAACTCCACACTGGACGATCAAGCATAATGGCCCGAATGGGGAGGGAGCTCCTTGCAGGCTTAGCGTCTTTTTTCTGGTCAGAAGTCTTCGGTTTTCCGTCGAACGTGAGAAGACACTTGAAGCGACTTCAAATTGTGACGTTTCTCGGCGAATGTTTGGTTGTTGAAAGATACAGCGGTTGCGTCGCGTGGGACAAACTCGCTGCCGCTTGCCGCGGGAAAGCGTTTTGAGGGTTCGACCGCCGCTAACCTGTCAAGAGTTAGAGAGCCTTGGCACCCCAACCGTCCCGCAACTCCGGGAGAGCTCACCGCCTCTCCTGCCGCAAGAGCGAGTCCCCCACAACCTCAACACCACCCCGGCTCCTCGTCTCAAGTTTGTGGCGCAGCGCGTTCTGGAAGTGCAGGAGGTCGCCAGCGCCGAATGACGTTCATGGTCGGACAACAAACAGAACGAGACGCTTCTGCGGGGTACCGAAGGGACAGATACCAGGTAATGTAGCTAAACTCTCCGCTTGGTCTCTAACCGCAATGTCTTGCTTGATTCACCGTGGACCTGATGGCATGGCCCAATTTCCCGCCGTGTTGGACAAAATCTATCCTGTTTAGGCTTCAAGTTGCGACCGTACCGGCGCAACTTGCTCCCGCGTTGCCGCGGTCGGGACACGTCCCCCCCCGGAGGTGAGACGGCGATGGCCGAGCCGGAGGGCTGGGGGGTGTGCCGAGCTCTCTTGGCGGCATTTAGGGCTGAGAATTCGCAACTGCGACGAATCCTTCGCCCAGGGCATGCAAATTGGACTTCTTTCTGCCGCAGGATGCTTGTCGATCGTGGGACTGGCCGGGACTGGCCAGACCAATAAACACGGCGGGCATGACACGCAGGCCACCCCCAACGCGGGTAGGGCTGAAATGGAGGGGCATCCCCCAGAACAAGGACCGTGCTTCGTTTTGGACCCCGCGGATCCAGGCTTGAAGCTTTGGGTTACCCAATCGCTGTCGGAACTCGGGAACGGCCCGCTTGGTGGTGGTCAGTCTCTCGCGTGTCGGCTAACTACCTGGTAGGTATGCGTTTGTTTGCTGGGGAAGATGTGGGAAAAGGCAGGCCTGGCAAGCAAGGGAGGGAGGGGCACTTGGAGCCAAGCTTAACCGCCGAGAAGCGTCGAGGACCGGCGTCAGCAGGGCAGCCGAGTGTGGAAACCGAGGTGACGATTCCGCGCACATCATGACGATTGGGGGACTATCTAGCAAATTACCAAGCCGCGAATAAACAAGGTGGCCGCCAATGCCGCATCGTCGCACGACCTCGACGTGTGGCTTCTGCGTCATTGCCGTCGTCGGCTCGCGGGTGACCCGGGGTGACTCTGCTGATGCGGTGAGGGTACCACCAGCACGCAGGCCGCTCAATTGTTCCCCAGAGCTTCGTATACGAGATGCTTCGTCGTCCGAGCCGAGGAACGGAAAAGTGGCATCCCAGACTCGGAGAGAACCTGGAAGTTGCAAGTACTAGGTAATCTGGAACATCGGAGGCATGCACGTCCAGGGCGGTGCACACTAGTCTAACGCAGGCTTGCGGGTGTGGCTTCGCGAGGCCTCATCAGTCCGGGGACGGATGCCCCATTCTGGGCAATCATGGAGGGCAGCAACTGCTACCCCGATTGTCAGCAAGAATCTCGGCAATCAAGCACTCCGCCAGGCCAATCCAGAACGAGGAGGTGTACCGCGAGCCACCAAGATGTGCGACGGGCGTGGTGTGGCACCCGACTCTGGAGCAACCTCGGAGCTGTAGTCTGTATAATTTGGTCGATTCATAACGATGCAAAGGCCAGCAGGAGCGGTTTGGATTCCGAAACTGTGAGCGTCTTCAGTCCCTTGTTCTGCGAAAATTCTTCGGCTCTCAATCTCACGATCTCATCGAACTGGTCCGGGTCGGGTCCATGTCCAGGGTTTGGTGCGAGCCGCAGAAACCCCTGCACTGAAGCTGGAGCTTGAGGGTCCTGGGCTGGCGCTCGGCAGGAAGGTGGGTCCACCTGCAGGGATGGGGATGCGCCTGCAGAAGGGGGACCCAAACACAACCGAATTCATATTAAGTCCCGCGAGCCTCGCCCCGACCAGATCAGCGACCTCACTGCCCCATGTCCCTCCTGCTCTCAGTCTGCCCCCTCCATGACGAATTCTTTGGGCAGCTTTCTCAGCCTTTGTTAACACCGACCGCCGACCTTAAGACCGTTGTCCGCGACACACGGGTCCTTCCATCCGATCTCCCGACGCATGTCATCGTCCGAACCTCTGAGCCAGCGCAACTCAACAACAATCAACTTTGGCTCAAATTGCGGACGAGCTTTCTTTCAGCCACAGATACTTGACGGTATTACTGCCTGTGGACCGAAGCCGAGGTCGGAGAGAGACGGCGCGTGTTCTGGTGCCGCCACCATTGCATCGACGATCGGCGCGATGCCGCCCCAACCTTCGCCCACCGACGCCTCTGGTGATGCTTCGGAGAAACCGACAAAGCGCGTCCGTGTTTCTCGACCAAAGGTGCGCTCTGGTTGCGCGTGCTGCAAGTACGAAGGCTCCCGCTGCTCTTCTTTGTTGGCGACGCTGACATGTCGGGCTCAGGCAGAGAAGAATCAAGTGCGACGAGGCACGCCCCGCGTGCGCAAACTGTGTCCGGTCCAAGAAGATATGCACCGGCTACCCGCCGCCGCCTCGGAGCGCAAGGCCGTTCGAGGAGGTCAGGATCGCCCCAAAACCGCTCGTGGCCATGGCAGCGAGTGCGCCACCGCCCAACCGCGAGCCCGTCCAGCTTCCCCCGAGACGCCTCGCGAAATACCAGCGACGTACGACGCCGCCCATGACACCGAGCACACCGAGTGCCGCCATGATGCTCTACCACCCCTGGATGGGCCTCCCGTTCAGTGACCAGGAGGGCCAGTACTTCCACTTGTTCCGTGAGCACACCGCGAACGAGCTCTCTGGCTTCTTTGACTCGGCCTTCTGGACGCGCAGTGTCCTGCAGGAGTGCCACTCCGCAACACCCATTCGCCATGCTGTGGTTGCGCTGGGTGCCTTGTACAAAACACTCGAAAAGTCGAACGAATCACCCCCCACATCGCCATATCCAGACAGGGATCCTCGAGACTGCGCGATGCGGCACTGGGAGATGGCTTTCAGACAGTACTCTGACGCTTGCAATGCGCTGGTGAAGTCCGAGTCAGCCGAGTCGACTTCGCATAGGACAAGACTGATGGCAAGTGTGCTGTTGGCGTGCTTTGACTCCTTCGTTGGCGACCACAGACAAGCCATCGTCCAGATTCAGACAGGGCTGGGATTACTGGACCAGCTGCGCGCCGAGAGGAGGCGGGCCTTTCTCTCTTCGTCCGACGAGCCCGTGGAGGAGGAGCTCACCCAAATGTTCACCCGGCTCGCGATACAAGCCAAGTCCTACGACATGGCCTTCCACTTCCCGCAGCCCTGGGTCGTGCGCCTGACGTCGAATCAGGGGCAAGACCCCGCATCACCCGCATCCGAGGCCTCGTCGCCGATAGGCCTCAGCCAGGATCCCATCCCAGATCGCTTCGCGTCCGTCATGGAGGCTCGATTGGTCTGGGACAAGCTCTGCGAGCGCATCTTCCGCTTCACCGAGACCATGTTCGCCCACGCACAAAACGGCGTCATGGGCGTCCTGCCTACGTCGCTGCAACACTACGGCATCTCCTTCAAGAAGGATATCGAGGCCTGGTCCCAGGCGTTCGAGCACATCCTCGCATCCAGGACGGCGCCGGGCGTGAGCAGCCAGGAGAAGGCCGCCATCGCCGTGCTCAAAATGTTCCAAATCATGAGCAAGATCCTCTTCCTCATGACCTTCAGTGACAGCGAAATGCACTTTGACAACTTCACCCCCTACTTCAAGGGCATCATAGACCTCGCGCTCGAGGTAGTCGGCGATGAGGAACGGCGAGCCGCGGCGAAGCGGTGTCCCGACCCGGCCTTCTGCCGCCACCAGGACCGCTGCCAGCCCGACATTTTCGGCGGCCACGAGTACGCCGCCCGTCACATCAAGCCCAGCTTCAGCGCCGACCTGGGCATCGTCCCGCCGCTGTATGTCGTCGCCACCAAGTGCCGCGAGCCGCACATTCGCCGGCAGGCTATCCAGTTGCTGCGCAGCAGCGCCCGCAGGGAGGGCATGTGGGACAGCGAACTGACGGCCCGGATCGGCATCTGGATTGCCGAGATTGAGGAGGAGGACGTCGACCTGTTCGACGGCGGCTACGCCAACACCATCCCCACGCCCGGTTCCAGCCCCGTACAGACGCTGTCTCGCCCGTCCACCCGCGGCGACAGCCCCCTGTCCCAGACACACTCGGAGTTCGGCAGCGACCGGTGGGAAAAATCCGTCTCGCCCGGCGCCAGCTCCAGCCGCGTCTCCTTCTCTACCGTCAACTCCCCTCAACTACAGCACCGCAAGACGGTACCGATCCCCGAAGAGAAGCGCGTCATGGTCAGGGCCGTCGAGTTTGACCTCCGTGAGCGCTCGGCCGTGATACAGCTTGGGTCGAGGAACCTCAAGACGGGCACGCCGGATTTGAAAACGAGGGTTACCAAGATTACGTGGTAGCGGGGATCTATCCACCTTTTCGTTCTTTGTTGATATTAACTTTCTTCACCTTCTTCATATACCCAAGATGGTGGATTTTGGATGATGCCCTGGTTTTGGCTTTTACGTTTTTACACGTTTTTATGGCTGAGCGAGCAAGAAACTAGCAATCTACAAGTTGCTTGGATTTTTTGAGACTAGTTATCTTGTCAGAAGAAACTAACAGAACGAATGAGCTTGGGTCTCGGTTGGATGGCTTCACTTCTACTTTTCTTTTTTTATGACGCATTGCGTTTTGCGCCCTGAGCGGGAAGGAGAGGAAGAATGACGACGGCGGTGGTGTTCTCATCCCGTCTATGGAACGGATCTGGCATTTGGGCGGGATGGGATGGGGACATCATCAGACGGCGTGGCATGGCACATGGATGGTGCATATATGCATCAAGCATGGCTCGTGGCTTGACATCATGGTATATGCATGCACCTAAGTTAGGGACGGCCCCTTTCTCGCGGGCTGCCCTGCTTGCATGTGTGCATGTACGACCGACCTGCCGCAGAAAGAAAGGGCCGAAAGATCTGGACATTGGGAGCAAGAATCCTTGTGTTTGGGAGCAATCCTTGGAAACGACTTGTTAGTAGTGTATAATGGAAACAAAACAAAACAAAACAAACAGTTCTTGATCCTGTCTCAAACCTACCTCCTTTCTCAATATCTGGTTCATCCGGACGGACGGCCCAGGTAAACTGGTGGTCACGACCACTTTGACCATGGCAGCCAAATAACCACTTTTCCGACACAAGCATCTAGAAGCTGGGCAACAGCCTCCCACTGTGGGTTGAATCAACTATCAATGCAGGGGCCAGGGCCAGTTTGCCGGTAAGCCTCCGTTTCCCTGCCTGGGCTCTTGTGGTATCTGCAGAGACAAGCTCTATGGCTGAGGGGAGGGGCAGGGTTTAAGGTCGAAACGCCTCAAGGCACGGCGACGAAAGCAACGGAAGTATTCTGATGACGACTGCCCGAGGTCAGGGAGGAAGGTCAGGGAGGAGGGTCAGGGGTGCCGTAAACGGTGGGAAGATAGTGGTGAATAATGGAAGCTTATAAGAAGAGATATAATATAAAGGAGTAGAGATAGCTAAAGGAGGGGGGAGGTAAACAAGATTAACTAACCCGGGGTAGCATATTAAGGCGTTAAAGCCAATGTCGGAATCTATAGTCGATATCTATGAGGAAGCGAGGCAACGAGTAAAGTGTCACCAAGTCATCCATGATCATTCCGAGGTCGAGAAAGATGTCGTGTCCCAACACCGGCCGCTCCGAGAATGGAAGTGGGGGTTACATACTACGATGGACGTATTAATCGCTAAACTACTTGGCTAGGATATATTTACTGCATTTGTACTTAACAAAGACTAGCATACACCACAAGGCTGATACAATTAAGACAGTTGATATACTGGTCCCATGTCGCCTCCTTCAGCCGCAACTCGATGGTGTTGTTGGTTGAGCGGTATTTGCGAGGCCCTAGTAAAGGTCAGGAGTCGTTGTAAGTTGTGGAAATGTCGCAGCCAAGGCTGTGACAGTGGCCCATTGTATACGATGACGATTCGACAGCGCAGACCGAGCAACGTTCCCCATCCTTTTTGGGTGTTGCGCAGTACCAGTAGCCACAAGAGACAACAAGGGCACGCAACGCCATCAAACCAGGTCTACAGATACCAGCCCAGGCAGGGAAACGGAGGCTTACCGGCAAACTGGCCCTGGCCTCTGCATTGATAGTTGATTCAACCCACAGTGGGAGGCTGTTGCCCAGCTTCTAGATGCTTGTGTCGGAAAAGTGGTTATTTGGCTGCCATGGTCAAAGTGGTCGTGACCACCAGTTTACCTGGGCCGCCCGTCAGGATGAACCAGGTAGGATATATACAGTGTGGATGGCGTGGTACGCAGTGCTCTTCGTATATTACTCTATACCTAGCAAGCTTGCTCCCTCCCGAACCAGATCCGGAACCGTCTCATCACCTCTTCATTGATCATCAATCTCATACTCGTGATAAAAGCGTTACCTGCCAAGCCACCGTAAAGCCACGCTTGCTCAAATCCAACCTTGCCTCCCTTCCTTCCGTCTTTCAAGTCTCCAACCCCCCTATCTGCTCACTTCCGTTCTCCTCCCTTTCTCACCACCCGTCCAACCGTAAACGAAGCGCATGGTAAAAAACCGACTCCAAAACGCCTCTTCATGAGATGATGTGATATAATATGACCTGCAAGATAACAAAAAAACCTTCATCCACCCCCTGAGAGACAAAGTCCCTCAAAGAATCTCCCTCAACTGCTGCCTCTGCGTCGGGCTGAGCGACATGGGGAACCGCACGTTGTATTTGACGACAAAATTGCCGCGCTGCCCCGGTTTCTTGGAGATGGGCATGCCCAGGCCCGGGTACGAGTCCGACGACCCGGGCTGTGTCGGGCCGGCCTTGTCGATGTTGAGGTTCTTGCCGTCGATGGTCGTGATGGTGCGCTTCCAGCCCGTCAGGGCCTCCTTCAGCTCGAGGTCGACGCTGTGGACGATGTCGTCGCCGTCGCGGGTGAAGAGGGGGTGCGGTTTCTGTGGGGGGGGGAGTCATGTTAGCTGGGAAAGGAAACAGAAAAGGAGCGGGGGTTAAAGGGGGTGGCTTACCTCCTCAACGATAAACACCAGATCCTGCTGTCCGCCCTCTTCCTGGTCACCGACCCCCTTGAAGCGGATCTTGCTCCCCTTCTTGAGGCCCGGCTTGATGGGCACCTCCAGCACGGTATCCGTCGTGGTGCGCCTGCCCTCGTCGTCAAACATCTTGCGCTTGATCTTCATCTTCTTGGTGACGCCCGCAAACAGGTCCTCGAGCGACAGCGGCAGCGGCCGCTCGACCGTCGTCACCTCGGGCGTCGTCGCGCGCGGGGCGCGCATGCCCTCGCCGCGCATGCTTTCGCCAAACGAATTCCGCATGCGGCGCCCACCCCCGCCGGCTCCCGACGCCGACGATGTCGACGACCGCGCTGCCCCGGTGAAGAACTCTTCAAACAGGTCGCTGCCCACGCCGCTGTCGCGGAAGGTGTTGCGGAAGATATCGTTGGGGTCGGAGAAGTTGAAGTTGTACGAGTAGCGCGCGCCCGGGCCGCCGCCGCCGCCGGCGGTGTTGGAGAAGAAAGATGCGAACCCTTCGGGCACGCCGCCGGCGGAGCCTGCGAAGGGGTTCCCCTCGCCGGCGGCGCCCTCTGGTGGCGGGACGCCGCCGCGCAGGATGTACTCGAGGCCGAACTGGTCATAGATCTTGCGCTTTTCGGGATCGCCAAGGATCTCATAGGCTTGTCCACTGAAGTAGACGATTAATGTCAGCTAGCTGTTTGCAAATCGGTGCATTGGGAGCGGCTCGGGAGCAGGGCGCTGTCTCGGGAGCTGGAGGGAGCCCCATGGGGGGGGGGATAAGAGCGCGAATTCGACATACCATTCTTTGAAGCGCTCGGCCGCCTCAGGGGTATCTTTATTTTTATCGGGGTGGTATTTGAGTGCTGCTTTCCTGTGAGGGGTTAGCAGCGTGGCCAGGCTCGTGGTGATGATGGAGTGGTGGTGGTGGACCGGGTATGCGGTAAACAAGTGGATTGACATGCCGGCCACCCCTCGGAGAACTGCCGAGGCAAAGCAGAAGAGAATTTGGGCGGTAAACCTACCTGTACGCCTTCTTGATCTCGTCCTGGGTGGCGCTGGGGCTGATGTTCAGCTGGTCGTAGAGCTTCGTTTCCTTGACCATCTTGGATGGTTACTGGCGGTGACGGCGAGGCCGTCTTACTCTTGGGGGGGTTGAGGGGTTCTTTGTCGTCGTCTCGTCGTCGTCGTTTGTTGTGATGTCTCGGACGTCGGTCGAGGTCGAGGTCGTGTGCGGAGCGGGCGTTGTCCTGATGGGTCGGGCTGCAGGAGATGGGGGAATGCGCCCGTTGTAGCTTAGCTGCGAGATGGAAATGGGCGAATGACCGGTATCGCTCGGCAGAAGTGTCTTTTCGTGGGGGTTGCAGAAGTGTCCTTGGTACAGCAGATGCTCGGTTGCAATGGGGAAGAGATGAATGAATGAGGCTATCACCAGGCGCGCAAAGGCGAAGGAACTCGGAGCTTGTAGAAGCTTCGACAAGGGGCTTTTCAGGGATCTGAGAGGCGGTGACGCAACTGGCTCGCAGGTCAGGGACGTCTCGGTTTAAATTCACAGGCCAGGGAGGCTTGATGCATGGATGCGTCTAAAACAAGTCTTCTATGTATAGATGCTCTTTCACGATATCCGACATATTGTTTCTCCCCGAATCCATACAAAGACGAGACTCGGGCTCCTTCCCTTGTCTTGCTCGAGGCTTTGGGGGAGCAGATGGAGGTGGGAGGAGGGGCAAACGCGGGGTGGGGTGGCGCCGCACGTGCCACCTAGCGGTCAGGGTCAAGTTTGCGCAGATCCAACGCTTCAACCTCAAATCTCTTAATGTTCATGCACGCCGCTTCTATTTCATAGTCGCTGTCTCTCTCTTCCGATTCTTGCACGGTGACCTCGAGGATTCGTCGGACGTCCTTGTTATGCCAGAGCTAGTCGAGAAAGAACCTCCAAGTCAGTCCGACCTTGATCTCCCTCCCAGAGGAGAGAATGGCTCTTTATCGTCAAAGACACAGCCTTCTTTCCCTTGACGTGCACATTCCGGAAGTGGGCACTTGTGCATGGTGTCGAAGTGGAAGTGTTGGGCTATATCCGGGAACTCCCTGGCGTTTACTTCCTTGTTGCTGCTCTGCCTCGAAATGGTAAAATATGATCTGGACGTCATTCTTGAAAAGTGAAAAAGAGTCGACGGTGCTCGTGCTAGTTCGACGAATAGACACCTAAATCCGGGGCGTACATGCCATCTGTTCATATGCGAGGATACCGGTAATCTCATTGCTAAGCAGGTACAGTACAGCACTATGGCCCCCCTGTCCGGCCAAATAGGCGCTCACAAGATCCTTAAATGTCGAGACCATAGTCCTCGCATTGTCAACCCCTTCAAAGGTTGGCAACATCAGTAGAGATCTCAGAGCGATGATAGGCCCAATACCGATCCACGGAGACCGAGCAACTCAAATATCGCTTCTCAACAAGCTCTCCGTCACTCTTGTTGAAAGGCCGCAGAAACGTGGTGATTTGACCAGCGCTCCGGGGAACCAAGAGGGATGAACAGGTCAATGAACTCAGCAGGAAGTCTGTAACCTCTTCACTGCACTCCCACTCTCTAATCAAGAGCAGCCGTTTCAGCCGCCGCCGGAAGAGACGCCGAGTTGTCGGGTCCCGCGTTCTTGACTCTCACACCTTCCGCGCAATCACCCACAGGAACTCGGCCTCCGAGTCCCCCAGCGGCGGACTGATCTCCTCAACGAGCACCTCCAGCCCAGCCTCCCGCACCACCCCCAACGACTTCTCCGCCCCCCACGCACTCCAATACATCCACCCCTCGTCCCTCCCAAGCCAGCGCTCCACCGTAACCCCCTCGGTCTCCTCCAGCCCAAAATTCACCAGCACCACGCCCCCAGGCCTCAACCACCCAGCCACCCTCCCCACCATGGCCGCCTGCTCCTCCCGCGTCAGATGCACCAGGCTGTACAGCGCGACGACGGCGTCAAGCGACGCCGGCGCGAACTCGAGCGCCATCATGTCCCCCTCGAGCCACTCCACCCGCCCGTCGCGCGTCTCGTCCGCGAACCGCGCCCGCGCCAGCGCCAGCTGCGTCGTCGACAGGTCGTTGGCCTGGACGCGCAGGCCCGCCGCGAGCAGCGCCGCGGTCGAGGGGACGCCGGCGCCGCAGCCTAGGTCTAGCGCTGTCTTTGTTGGATTGTTTGTCTCCGTAGAGTCGACAGAGCTAGAGCCTGGGGTGGTACCAGGCGGCTGCACGTGCTCAAGGAGCCTGGCGAGATAGCGCTCGCGGAGCACGTTGTGCGAGGTAGTCCAGGCGTTGTAAGCCGGGGCGATGGCGTCGTACGAGGCCTTGACGCGGGCTTTGAGGTTGGGCGGCGTGGACGGGTGCGGGGCGAGGTCCGACATTTTGAGGAGGGTGTTTGAGTCTGACATTTTGGAAGGCTACTAGTACCTCGCTGGTGTGTTGCTTGTTGCTTGTTTGGTTCAACGATTGATGTGGTGGCTGAAGTGTCTAAATACCGGTAAGTAAGTAAGCTGACGGGTGAAGGTGAAAGCTGAGTCAACCGGTGAAGGTGAAAGCTGAGTCAACCGGTGAAGATCGATCAGATGCACGCATCCCCGCACTTCGCCCCGAAAACTGGGGAAGGAGTTTCCTCGATTGGATGGCTGTGGGACAGAATGATAGGGGGACGTGGGAGGAAAGGACAACTCGGATTCGAAAGAAAAAGAAGGAAAAGCAGGAAGAAAAGGGGAAAAAGGGGGGAGGAAAAAAAAAAAAAAACGTACTGTCGATCTCGCCCTCCTCGATCGCATCGCTGACAGCCTTGGGGCTCTTGCCATCGACCTGGCAGCCGACGCTGAAGGCGGTGCCCAGGATCTCCTTGACGCACCCCTTGAGGTCCTTGGAGAAGGACTTGTACTTCATCGTCCTCGCAATGTCGATGATCTCGTCGAGGGACACCGACTTGTTGTGCTTGATGTTCTTCTCCTTCTTGCGGTCGCGGGGAGGCTCCTTGAGCGCCCGGATGATGAGCGAGGAGGCTGTGGGCACGACCGAGACCGCGGCTTGGCGGTTCTGGATCGTGAGCTTGACCGTCACGCGGAGACCCTTCTGTATGCCGGGAAAAAGAAGGTCGCATCGGTCAGAAAAAACAATCGCCAAGACTTCGCCAGGAAGGGTTTGTTCATACCCAGTCACCAGTCGCCTTGGCAATGTCTTCACCGACCTTCTTCGGCGACAGACCGAGAGGACCGATCTTGGGCGCGAGGGCCGAAGAGGCACCGACCTCACCGCCGGTTGCCCGGAGGTGGCTGTGAGCAGCATCGTCGTCAGTTTGTGTACTTGTTCTCTCGTCGTTCTCTCGGGAAGGGACTCGTTCGCAAACGGGGCGCGTCGGCGACGGGGAAGCCATTGGAGCTTACATGATCTTGATCTCGTTGGGGTCGATCTTGGGAGCTGCACATTGCGCAAATTAGTATTTTGGAGAATTCCAACAATAGCGACCAGCGGGCAATGACTTACGCATGGTGACGGCCGGTTGTGAGAAGGACGGACTCGGGTGGTGTTATTGGAAGAAGTGCAGCCGAGCCGAGTATCAAGACAGCGAACGCGAAATCACAAAAAAATCGCAGTTGTGGGTTTTCCCTGCCTGCCCTAAGATTTTGGTGTGTGGCTGGGTTTAGCGGGGCAGCGGGAGGGGCAGCCACAGTTCGATTGGACGGGGACAGTTCTAGCCACAGTTTTGCTGTCTTGGCACTGAGCAAGGAGCAAGCAGCAAGGAGAGATCATCACCTTCGCCCCGTTCACAGGCAAGGCGATGAGATGTCAAGGAAACGTAGTCCTTGGTAATATCAGTTGACATATAACACTGACGCTTAGACAGTCACACAAAGCCTTCTCTAAACATGCCCTCGGCCACATTCCTCTACGCATCCCCGACGCATCCCTCACTCATCCCACGCCCAGGCGCATCCAGATCTAGATCCTCTAGTTCGTGCCACTAACCGCCAGCTTCATGAGATGCTCCATAAATGTCTGCAGCGACACGTCGTCGGTGAAGATTGTCTGCGCGCTCTGGGCCCCAACGCCGCCGTACGCGCCGGCGCCCGACGTATGTGTGGTCGAGGGGTTGAGCTTGGAGAGCAGGAAACGCGCCTGCGAGCCGCCGTGGTCACAGACAATGAAACGCGGAAGAGGGAAGCGGTCGGTGATGAGATCCTAGGTACTGTTGTCAGTGACATTGTCAAATCTGTCGAGTCAGGGGAGCTTACCCTGGCATCCTCCTTGGGCTGCTCCAGGAGACCGGCAAAGTTCTCGTAGCCCTCTTGATCCTGGTAGCCTGCCTTCCTCCACTCGGCAACCGTCTCGCCGTGGAAAATGAGGATGTGGAAGAAGGTGTCGAGGAGGAGAATGTGGGTGGGCTGGATGGATGTGGAATCCAGGAGCACCGGCTGTCCGCCCTCCTGGTCGAATGTGTACGAGTCGAGCGTGGGCTGGATCATGATCAGGGAGTTGCTAACATCCTCATGGTCGAGCACATGGCGGTAGAAGGCTGTCTCGTCGGGCGAGTTGTTGAAGACCTGCAAGAACTGACTCCTCCGCAGGTGGAACATGAACTGCGGGTAGAGGGTGAAGTTCTTCTCGAGGCGGAAGGATGACGGGTCGTCCTTGCGGTAATCGGCAAACCTCGAGCACAGCCTGATGAGCATCCTATCCACCCAGCGAAGCACATCCGGCCCATCATCAACCTCGGCCTTGAAGACGGCGATTCTGGACATTAGGACGGCCGCTGCTTCTTGGTCGAATGACTGCGCAATTGCCGGGTCGCCGGCCGGCCCGCTGAGGTTCCGGGCAATCGTGGTGACGCGCAGGTGGAACTGGCCCGACGAGTGTTGGTAGTATGTCAGGAACTGTATCATGCCCTTCTGGGGGCTCTGCTGGTGCTGTGACGGGCCGCCCTGAGCAATTTCAAAGTAGACGCCGTAGCTGGCCTTGGGGTCGATGCCGCACATCTTCCAGGAGCAGGTGTTGCCGATACCGCACTCGGTCTCGCCGACCGAAGTGGACTTCTTGTTCAAAGACACCGCGTGACCGATGAGGCCCGTGACCTTGAGCTCTTTGGTTGTGAGAACCTCGAGAACGGCGTTGAAGCCCATCAAGAGGTTGTCATCCCCGTCCTTTTCAAAGATGCGGATAAATGACTGCTTGAACATGGACGAAGTGAAGCTGTCGGTCAAGATCATGTGGCCGCCCGTCGAGTTGCAGAGGCCCTTCATTTCCAGGAGACCGACCTGGTCGAGACAGCCGGCGAAAATGTCAATGGTGTGGCCATTGTGGGCGGTCCTCTTGGCGAGGTTGTCGTAAAACTGCCGTCACGTCAGTCCCGCTCTGTGGGTAACAGAATAATTGAGCACATACCTTGAGCGCCTTCTTGTAATATTTGACGTTATCGCGGTCGATGTCGTGATGCGACCGGATAGGCTCCCTCAGCTCGGGGCCAACGACCATGCCGGGCCCTTCGGTGGCCGCACCGCCCGCAAAGAGCATGATGCGGCCGCCGGCGTTCTGGAAGGACGTCTCGAGCAGGCCGACGGCGACGGAAAGAGCAACACCGGTGCAGCGCAGGTTTCTGCGGTCGCTAGAGATGGGCCAGGGGTCCTTCTGCAGCTGCTCGAGCGCCTTGGTGAGCTGGAACTCGGCCTGGGCAACAGGGAGTAGGAACCGAGAGGCGGGCCCCATGGGCATGGGCCTGCCCGGCTGGTGCGCAGGCATGCCCGGGCGCATGGCCGGTTGTACGAGGCCAAGCATCTCCTGGACCTGCTTGGCGGCGTACTCCTTGCTGCCGCGGAAGACGTACGACTTGGCGCACTCGGTGTAGCCAATCTCGTGCACCTGAGCCATGGTCCCGTAGGTGATCAGACCGACCAGCGCATGCTCGGGCAGCAGGCTGAGGCTCATGATCAGCGACTCCTTCAGGGCAGCCAAGCTGTCCTCCTCCTGGCACGTGTCGACAACATAGAGGAAGATGGGCGGGCTCGGGGCCGGTCGTGACAGCCTGTACTCGATGGTCGTGTTGGAGGGATGCAGCTCAGGCGGGATGGCGTTGGCCGTGATATCCTTGTAGTGCGGCGGGAGCGGGTTCCTCGAGAGGCAGAAGGGGCAGATCCAGAGGCGGGCGCGCACATCGACCTGGCTGTCGAGACTGTAAGCGCCGCTGTCTCGGGCGGGTTTGGGCAGGGGCAATGCCTACCAGAAGGGGTTCAGAACCGAGCGGCATGGCTGCTTGCAGGTGACGGGCTCGAACTGCAGCAGGGGGGTGTCGGGCTTCTCCTTGAGCGGAGTGTAGAGGGCGCCGATGGGGACGACCAGTCTCGACGCTTCCTAGAGACGCATCAGCTTCCGGGGCGAGGGATCGCTGTGGCATGGCGGCGACTGACCATGCGAGTGCTGGGAAAGACGTTCCAGCTCAGGCGGACTCCATCGCGGTCCTCGACCTCACCCCACTGCTCTTTCAGGGAGTCGTAGTCCATGACGTCGGCGCGGTCTCGGGGTGCTGCGTCTCGAATTACGGTTATAGCGGGTTGGCCGGGTTTGAAGAGGGAGACGGCGAGGCGTCTGGTGGCTACATGCAAGCTGTCATCAGCGCCGATCCGGTGTTGAGCTCAAAGTGGCGGCGCACCTTGCGAGGGAGCGAAGCACGAAGCACGAAGATCGGAGGCGGACTCCGGCACCACCTGCAGGGGCTCGCTGTTTGCCGATAGTGCAGAATCAGCGGATCAATCGAGTGCGGCCGCAGCTGTAGAGGGTAACGTCGAAGAGACAGCTGCTCGAATCGCAGGATCTGAGGATATGGTGCTGAGGTTGGTGCGCCGCTTTCGCTTCGACAAGCTCGGGCGCCCGATTGTTGTCCCCTCACTGAAAAGGACAAGTTCCAGGTCCAGCAGGTCCCGGTCGCGCCAGCCTGGCCTAGCCTTGTGGCGCGCGTGTGGCTTGTCGGCCTTGGCAGCGACCCACAGGCCCCCGGAAGCCTTGAGCTTTGTGATTCGACACTCTCCTCAACACCATTCCTGAGCATCACGAGCTTGACCGCAATGAATTATGAGAGAGCGCTTCCATTGTTTGCTTGTAACCTTGCCGATGTCGTACTCCATAGTATTCTACATACAGGCTTCAGTCACAATCAATTTGCGGCTTTCCACCTGTCCTTTTCGCCTTGCATTTTCTTCTCGAGCAATTCCTATTTAGATTTTAGAATCGCCCTTGTTGTCTCTTGATCGACGGCCTCCCTCGGTACTTTTTGCCATCTCCCCCAAAAAGATGCCGCCATTGGAACCTCAGGTACTCGGTTGCCGCTTCCGCTGTGTGGCTCGAAGTTGGGGCTCTGGTTCGGATGACAGAGCGCCAAACTCCCAGCACATGCGTGCATCAGGCGCTCCCTTTCCTCCACGGAGTCACAAGTCGACAAGTCCTCAACGGGCGCCGAGCGGTAATTCCGAACACCACTGGAGGATGGAACCATTTTGTCTTTTTACACGGAAGCTTAACCAAGGACGCATCGTGGCTCCAGTGAGTCCAGTCGATTCTGGCTCATAGCAGTGCTTTACCACCCTGAGGCTCTGTTGGGGACACTAGGAGTCTGCTCCCCATATGTTCGTTAGGGGGGGCACCTAACGTAGAGCGAATGGCTACCAGGCAGTTGCCAGAGGTCGAGGCAGGTGACATGCTGCAAGATTAGGTACGAAGCGGTGGGCATCTGCACGAGCTGTGTAGTAGTGACCTGTGGTCAAGACATGTCGGGGGGACTCATCCTCTGCAGCCAATCTCTCTCGATTCCTTTTGTTCCTCATCAATTTCCATCAAGCCCGCTACTTCTTCGCTGCCATGTATCAAAAGTCGTGTCTGATCCTGTTGATGCTTGCGTTTGCCGACACAGTCTCACACTCACTCGGCCCGCGCCCGCTGCTATCGTCGAGGCAAGCAGACGGCGCTACCGATGTCTCAGCCTTCTTGAGACGAGCCTACCATGCCTGTAAGTCCACAAAACTACGAGGAAATACGGCCGTCGCTGACTGGAGAAGCCGCGGTGCTGAACGGGCACGTTTTCATTGACGGCGGAGAGTTTTCCTACCAAAAGGGGAACGACACTGTCTACGAGTATTGTATGAAGGCCACCATAAGCTGCCAGTCACGCCACTAACACATCTGCAGCGAACACGTTGCTATCGATCGACCTTGCAAATGACTGGACGGCGGACTCGGCCCCCCTGATCTCGAGTCCCAAGCCATCCGGCGTCCCCAACCTGAGCTACGGGGGCATCTGGGTCGACCGTAGAAAAGGGGCGCTGTACACCGGGTTTGCCGGCACTAACCCGCACTTTGGGGACCAGGCATTCTCACCACAGGGCTTGTGGTCTTTTACGCCGGACAAGTCGGCCGGAGGCACCTGGACATGCCTCAACGGAAGCACGGACGGCTGGTTCACGAGTCAACCGAGGCCTTACCAGGGGCAAGTCACCAGTGGACACGGCTATGGCTTCTTCATGTGGGGTAAGTGTCAGTCTCGAGAGACGGGTTGGTGCCCTGTGCTGACACGGGTTAACAGGCATCGGGGGAAACAGCACTGGTGGCCAGACGCCATCTAGCACCTTCATCACATACAGCATCTCGGATAAGAAGCTGACCAATGCGGGCGCTCCTGGGCCATCTGGTCGCCAATTGCCAGCCTCCATGGGGGCTATCTACGTGCCCAACTGGGGAAACGAGGGTGTTCTCGTGGCCGTTGGGGGATCTCAAGAAGACAGGAGAGAGGGCAGCAACGCCCCGGGCAACAACGGCCAGGGCAACAATGGCCAGGGCAACAACGGGCAGAGCAACAACGGCCAGGACTCCTTCCAGACTGTTCACGTCTACGATGTCAACGAGCAGCGCTGGTACGAGCAAAAGACCACGGGCGACATCCCCGAGCCACGCAAAGACTTCTGCATCGCCGGCTCGCCGTCCAGCAACCGCACGCACGAGATCCTCGTGTACGCGGGCTGGAACGGCCAGCTCGGCGCCGGCGCGGTCCCCTACGACAGCGCCTACGTGCTGACCCTCCCGGGCTTCTACTGGGCCAAGGCGGACTACGCGGCCGCCCACCCGCGGCACGGCCTGAGCTGCAACGCCGTCGGGGGCAGCCAGATCCTGGCCATCGGCGGCGTCGACACCACGCAGAACGGCAGCGACTCGTACGCCGCGGGCTTCAAGACCCGCGACCCTTTCCCGCGCGGCCTGGCCATCTTCGACCTGGGCACCCTGGCTTGGAGTCCATCCTACCAAGCGAATCGTCCCCTTCAGCCGCCGGCTTCGAAAATCCAGGCGTACTACAACGCCAAGTGAGTCTACACCTTGCTGTCATCACCATCTGGCCGGATACTAATCCCTCGATTACAGAGGCCTGGCCCCCGAGCAAGGTTTCTCCAACTCAGACTTGCGTATGCCACCCCTCGTCACATACACGCACACACTAGACTAACATGATGGCCCCAGAAACCCTCTTCGATCCCTCCAACTTCCACCCCTCCTCCCCTGACCTCCCCGACCCGACAATCCGTACGTCAAATCCGCCCTCTTCCCCCTTTTACAGCCCCTTCCAGTCGTACAACCCACCCCCCCCTTCCATTTACACCTTCCACCTCCCACCCTCCCCCAACCCCAGAAAAAACAACAACAACACCTCTCCTCCCCAATCTTGCTTGCTTACCCCCGACCCCCCAACCGGAGAATTAAAAAAACATAATATAAACCACTGACATTAGATGATACCGAGTAGAAAACCCCCCCTCCCCCTCCAACTCCACCGCCAAAGCCGCCATCATAGGCGGCACAATCGGCGGCGTCGCCGCCATCGCCCTGGCCACCTCGCTCGCCATCCTCTTCTACCGTCGCCGACGACGACAGCGTCGACAACGCGAGCAGGAACTGCAAGAGCAGCAGCAACAGCAGGGATTGGGGCCCGAGACTGACAATGACGATGATGATGGGATGCACAACATGGCTGTTGCCATGGGTCTTGCTACTAACCCCGGCGGTGGTGGGAAATCTGGGGATGAGGGGGAGGGGGAGTGGTATCGAGGTGTTGTGCCTACGTGCTGGGCCGATATGCATGGTGGGGGTGCGAGTGGTGGTGGTGGTGGGGGTGGTGATAACGGCAGCTCGATGGTGGCCGAGTTGGATTCGTCGCCGGTGTGTGAGCTGGATTCGTCGCCGGTGTACGAGCTCGAAGGGGACTGTCGGTGGCCGGAGCCGAAGAAAGGTGTATGAGCTCGGCGAGGAGTGAGGAGTGACCTGGGGCGGCGGGGAAATGGCTAACGGTTGGCGTCCGACTGAAGGGCTGCTGGCGTCGGGTTGGATGTTGGATAGATTGTTCAGTGGAAAGGGGGGGGGGAATGTCTGGTGTGGGTTTGTTGGGTTGATCTGATCAGCCAACACATTTCAGGATAAGGTACCTTATAGACGCCACGGGCCGCTGCCGTAGAGAAATTGATAACTTTTTTGGATTGAATTCAACAGTCTAAGTCCAACCCGTTATTGATACACCCAAAAGAGAACCGCCCACTCCTCAACCCATCCATCACCCCTATTCGCCGCCTACCAGTTAAGCGCGAACCCCAGAGCAACGTACGCAGCCGTGCCCACGAGGGTGAGGTTGGTCAGTGTGCCGAGCCCGGCGCCCCTGGGACATGTTAGCAGGACAATCCCCAGCACCATTTTGTTAAGCGGAAAACTTACACGATCCTGCCGTCCGGCCCCTTGGACGTGTAGCCAAAGGCGAACAGGGTGCGGGCCACGGACCACACGCCGCCGAGGCTGGCGGCGAAGACGGGGTACTTGAGCCCCGAGATGAGCAGGGCGCCGAGGAAGGGCGTCAGGTTCTCGGTGAAGTTGTTGTGCGCGCGTTGGGCTGTCTCCGCTGTCAGTGTCGTTTCTCGTTTCTGTCGTTATTCTACGACCCCAAATAGGTACGCACCGCAGTTGAAGGTGAAGGCCCGGGGGTCCTTCTCGGCCTGCTCGGCCGAGGCATAGCTGTTGGGGTACTTGACGCCGGCCTTCCTGCGGGCGGCCGAGGTCAAGAAGCCGTGCATGATGTTGACGATGAAGGTCGAGGAGGCGGCCAGGAGGACGTAGCTGCACCGCGTTAGGATCATGCTATGGCTGGGAATATCTGCTATGGGGCTCCTTACCCATAGTCGTTGGGGAGCACGATGGACATGTTGGCGGTGTTGATGGTGTTTGGCTTCAAAGTGTAATGGGGTGTGTTGCGGCTTGAGATGGAGCAGTGCTTCACGATGCTGGGAGTGCGTCTGTGAGATGAATGAAGAGTGATGATGATGGGTCTGTTCCTTCTCCTTCTCCTCGAGACGCCAGCCAGTTCAAATAGAAGGCCAGATCATGCCACGGTCTTCTGTGGGCCGGCGCTGCATCGTTGCTACGTAACCGGTCCTCCGCCTACTGGAGCCATCCCGGGAATTCTGGCGAACTCCTTCGTGTTTTGGGCGCGGATTGGCCAATGAGCGGGCGTGGACGGAGTTCAAACTGCCCGACTGCCGATCAAAAAGTGTCCGTGGACGCTCGAGTTTCCCCGACGGCCGGGTAAGAATCTCTCCCCCTTCGCACTCGATCCAGCCGATTCCGACGGTCAACGGCGAGACGGGCGAGGCAGCGGCGATGCTGTCAATTTAAGGCTTTTGGAGGTGAAAGTTTGAATGCAACCATGTCGTGCAGCATCGACCGGCTCCTCCCGTTGGCCGGGGTTTATCCAAGCCACGCCACAGCGGTGAGAGCGGGTCTCACAAGGGCTGTCCTCGGTGTCAGCCAGTGACCGGCAGTTCCGCACCAACCATTGGGATCGCGAGATAGGCTCTAAGATCACATCATCGGCAGGATCCGTGATATGTCAACAACGGAAAAGGGGTATATTTCCAACAACACACACATCCAACACCTTCACCCAGTGCACCGCTCCTCCGGCGGCCGCCACTCCAGCCCCAGCCCCTCAAACACCCGCCGCTCCGCCGTCAACATGTCGGGCGCCGGTGCCCCGTCCGGCCCGCTCTCCAAATCCACCCACGACCCGTCCCGCCGGCTGCGGATCCCGCTGCTGTCAAACTTGAGCAGCCGCTCCCGCTTGCAGTACCGCCTCAGATCCCGCTGAAACGTCGTCCCGCTCGTCCACCCGAGCACCGCGCACCCAGCCGTCTTCCATGGGCTGATGATGATGTCGACGCGGCGGTGCGGGTTCGGATTCCTGGCCTCGCCCGTCGTCCACACGGGGTCCTGCCACACGACCAGCGCCTTGTCGAGCGTGTCAAACCCGGCCCCGGCCTTCTTGGGCGCGTCCCCCTTCCAGCTGACGGGCGCCTGGCCGCGCTCCGAGTTGGTCGTGCTGAGCGAGAGCGTATGGGTAATATACCCGGCACGCTCCAGCGCCACGACGACGCGGCCGACAAAGTCCAGCGTGGCGCCCTCGTCGCGGTGGCTGAGCACGACGTCGACGTCGCCGCTGGCGCGCTTGCCGCGCCGGTATCCGCCGACGATGACCATCTCGAACCCGGCGCGGATCCGGTCCGCGTGCGTTGCGATGACCCCCGCGATGGCCTCGACCTCGGCGCGCGGGATTTTCAGTTGGAACTCGTCGTAGTACTTGACGCCGATCTGCTGCACGCGCGTCAGCGTGTCCCAGCCGTACTCGACCACGTCGTCGAGGTCGCGCCAGCCGTGGTTGTAGAAGTCGCGCGCCGTCGTCTCGGCCACGCCCCAGATGTCGTAGAAGAGCCGGAGCACGGCGAGTTTGGGATCCGCTTCGTCCGCGCGGGCTTCGTGCAGCTGGCCGCCTGTGTCTTTGAACTCTTGGAAGAGGAGGGCGATTTTGTTGCCGCAGCCGGGGAGACGGGCGACCTCTGGGGGGTTGTTTAGCAGCAGTCGGGAGCTGATGCGGATGGGGGACCGGGCCCTACCTTGCGCGGTTTGGAAGCTGTAAGGGTAAGCTGCGATGGTGGCGATGGCGCTCGAGTAGGCCCTGACCCCTATCTTGTCCCCTGTTAATGTCCGGGCCGTCTTGATCTTGGTGAGCTCCTCGATGAAGGCCTCGTTGGGTGGATGGACAGGGGTGGGACGTTGGCACGAGTAGGTGGTGTGGAGATAGTCTGGTATTGGCGGCAGCTGCGTGTCTATTGCATGCTCCGACGTCGTCTGCCGCAGCAGGGCAGGCCGGACGGGATGACTAGTGTAGGTTTCCCCCCTTCTTCCTTGCGATGATCTCGGCCGCGGACTGCTTGATAAGCCGCCTGCATCTGCAAGAGCGCGCTTCATGACGTCTGCTGCTTTCTCAGCAGGCAGGGGCTGCGGGGCCTTCACGGGGGTCCTGGGCGCCTTGCGGCCTTCGTAGACAACGTAGTCGTCGAGCGGGAGCACTTCCCCCGCCTTGACCGACTCGGTGAACCAGGCGAGCTTGACCACCTTGACTTTTGGCGCAACAGGGGCCGGCCCTATCAAGCGCCGTTGGATCTCGCCCTCGGACGCCGTGTCCGAGTCGATGTCGGAGCTGGCCAGGGCAGGCGTCAGCAGCTTCGCGCGTTTCCGGTCAGGGGTTGCAGATGCAGAGCGCTCCAAGGGATCGATCTCGTCGGTGACCAGCTTGCGCTTCCTGAGCTCAAACAGCGCCCGCTCCTTGCGGAACACCTTGCCCAGGACAACCTCGGCCTCGTTGATGTCGTAGGTGAGCGTGGGTATCTGCTCCTCGAGGTCCTGGAGTTCTTCGGACCCGAGGTGGGCGGACAGGAGGAATATGACGGGGAAGCTGAGTGCCATGTGGCTGGCCGACCGTTTTCGGGAGCGTGAGTCCGAATCCATTTCATGCATGCAGTCGGCGTTTCACTAGGAGAAGAGTAATGGGGATATTTCCAACGGCGAAGTAGATAGATAGCTTTGTGGTATCCAGGAAATACGCGCAATAAGAGGCATTTGGGCGCATCGGACGAGGCAGAAATATCCAAAATACCAGGTAGGTAGGTTTCAAAAATGGAATAAAACACAATCATCAAGGGTCCAGAAAGTCAGGGACCAGCAGGATGGCATCGTGTGCCATCCCTGCGAGCGAGTCTCGTCAGTGACGTGCATAGGGTAAGGTTCAGTTCTTGGAACCTGGAAGGTGGGAAGCGGATGGATGCAGCCGCGTTGTGTGGGGCAGTTCTCGGGAGTTCGAGAAGTGCGGCAGAAGCTCGAATGGCCAGTGAAATGGGGCGCAGGCGATGACGCGCCGGGAGAGGACAAAGCCAGCGCTGGCTCCGTGTGAAACAGACCAGCGCTCACACTGTGTACTCCCCTAGAAAACCGCAACCTGCATCCCGCTCCCCAAATCTCGATATTTCACATGCTGCTGCATGATGGGATTTTGCACTGCAAACCTAATGTCATATGATCATAAAATGGAGTGCAGATTCTGCTCCGGACGCGTTTAATCCCGTGCTGGTTCGGCGCGCCGTACGTCTATATCAAAGGCCGCCACCCCACTCTTTCTCGCCCGTCTCACCTCACTCAGCCTCAGCTTCAATTTCATCTTCTTTCTCTCCAGCCGAAACCTCACAACGCACCGAGAACCCTGTTCTTTGCCGACCTCTCGCCTCGACATTGTCCTGCGGCCACACATCTGCGACCCGCCAATAGTCGACAGCAGTCTCTCGTTTGTGTCCAGAAGTTTCGGTTTCGAGGGGTCCAGGGGGGAAAAAAGACGGAAACCTAAAGGCTCAAAGGAAGGCCACATCTCACCACATCTCGCGTGCGGTCCTCTCCTATTGTCACTCACCACCACCCTCTCCGCAACGGCCATCTCGCACCATCCTCGCAAATTCACACCACCGCAGCCATGGAGGTCGCCCAGACGCTCGTCCGCGCCGTCATGCGCGCCTTCTACACAACCCAAGAGATCCTGGTCATCGAGGCGCTCGTCACGCACTCGGTGCTGCGCGACGACGAGCTGGCCTACCTGATGAAGATGAACCTCAAGGACATGCACCGCCTGTGCGCCGCCCTGCGCGACGCCCGCTTCCTGGTCGTGCACACGCGGCCCGAGATGCAGGAGGGCAAGACGCGCCCCTCGATCCGCACCTACTACTACATCGACTACCGCCAGACCATCGACGCCATCAAGTGGCGCGTCTACAAGTCCGACAAGGACATGCAGGGCAGCGTGCAGCCCGCCGACGAGTCCAAGGAGTACTCGTGCCCGCGCTGCCGCGCCCAGTGGACCCAGCTCGAGGTGCTCGACTCGGTCGTCTCGGCCGCCGGCTTCACCTGCCAGCGGTGTGGCACCGTGCTGGAGCTGTCCAAGGAGAAGGAAGCCCCCGGGCATCAGCAACTCTCGCGCATGAATAACCAATTCAAATTCATGACGGACATGCTCCAGGAGGTCGACCGCGTCGTTGTGCCAGAATGCAGCTTCGACAAGGCGATGGTGACGCACCGCCCCATCGTGCGCGCCGCCACCCACGAGGTGCTCGCCAGCATCCCCGTCGACACGGGGCTCAACAAGCCGTCGGCCGTCAAGGGGCTGGCCAACGTGGGGCCCAAGACCATGCACGTCACCATCTCGGACGACAACGAGCAGGAGCGCCTCGAGGAGCGCAAGCGCAAGGAGCGGCTGCTCAAGGAGAACGCCCTGCCGGCCTGGATCACCGAGAGCTCCGTGCCGACCATTACCCAAACACAATCTTTCGAGATGGCCGACGCCGGGGACGACGAGGACATGCTGCCCGCCAAGAGGGTCAAGCTGGATGCCTCGGCGGCGGACGACAAGGGGGGCGCCGCGGCCATGAGCTTCAAGATGGACGAGGAAGACGAGGACGATCTCGAGTTCGAGGACGTCGTTTGAGCGGGGCCCACCACCAGGGCGAGAGGTTCGAAACAAAACGAAAAGGGAAGCACGTCGAGACTGGTCACCTCGACGACGCCGTGGCACAGCAGGGTGATGCCTTTGGCCTGCGGCGGCTTGATACCTGATCGACTGACTGACTATGCGAGTCGAGTTTTGCGGATTCCCATGAGGATGGGAACACCACGCTACCTTTGGCTTGCAGCATACCAGCACCAACACCCACCGAACCCGCACACCACAGTCGACTGGGTCATCGACGTGGAAGCGGGAGTCTAGGGAGTTGGAGGCTGGCTACGCTAGGAACTTGGCGTCTACTATTTGCACCACACCGGATCACTCCAAACCCCCAAAGGAGGATAGGAACACTGGGGGAGCGGTGGAGAGTGCAGGACGCCAGGACTCAGCATACAAAAACAGGATGATTTGGGTAGGTATATCTGCGAGGGCTGATTTTATCATACAGGGCGAAAGAAAAAGTCCACTCGGCGTTGGGGCGCGGCAAAACCTGCCTGCTGCTTAGGGAATAGAATAATAAAGCCTATAACCAGGTCCTTAATTCGCCGTGTCAAACCTGCCTGTCCGTGAAGAAACTGCTACCTGCCTGCCTGCCTGCCAATCCCCTCCCCTGATCCCCAAACCCCCCTTCCCCCCGACCACCAACGGTTCCCTCATACGTACTTCCGGAGCTACATCATATCAGTCAGCAACCCACAACAAAACGGAACAAGAGAGGAGAGGGAGA
>MU854327.1:183918-284918 GCA_033296685.1 Parachaetomium inaequale
CCCCCCCCCCCTACCGTCACTATAAAAGGCGCCTCTCCCATTACCGAATAACCGGCAGATCAATGCTGCCGCCCAGGAGCCTGATGGGCTGCTTAGGCTTAAACACCTCCCAGAACCGCAGCGTCTCGTCCCCCGCCCCCGTAACGACCTGGGTCCCGTCAGGGCTCATGGCCAGGTACAGCACGCGGTAGGTGTGGCCGGTGAGGCTGGCGACGCGGGTCATGGAGGGGTACTTCCAGATGACGAGGTTGTTCTGGATGTAGCCGTGGGTGGAGACGATCTCGTTGGAGTTCTTGGACCACATGAGGTTGCAGACCTGGCTGCCCGTGTCGATGTCGTTGCGGACGCTGCCGCGCACCGTGTCGTGGAAGATGATCCGGCGGTCGGCCGTACCGCCGCCGGAGGCCAGCAGTCCACGCTGGTGCGGGGACCAGGCGAGCGCCTTGACGGCGGCGATGTGCTCGTTGAAGGTCCAGAGGGGCTTCTGGTCCATGACCTTGTCCCAGACCAGGACCGTGTTGTCGTTGGAACCGCTGGCTAATTGGCCGTCCTGGCAGTTCCATTTCAGACCGCACACTTCTTGCTTGTGCCCGGTCAGCTGCTTCACCCACTGATCTGGCGCCCGGACGTCGCGGTGCAAGATGGATCGATCGCGCGAGCCCGTGGACAGGATGTGAGCATTCCACGCCAGCGAGCCGACACGCGCAGTGTGGCCCGTCATGGTCCGGAGCCTCTTGAACTTTTGGGCATCCCAGATTTGCACCAGCCCCTTCTTGGTACCGACGGCGATGTGCGTCCCCTTCTGGATCCATGATACGCTGGTGACTTTGTCGTCCTCAAGTGTGCACAGTTTGGCCACCTTGCCGTTCTGTGCGTTATACATGAAAACGCCAGTGCCGAGGCCGACTGCCAGAACATCCGAGCTGCCCCAGTCCATCAGGTTAAGATAGAAATCCTCGGCCAGGTTCGGTGCATCTAGGACCTTGATCGGAACTTTGGCGACTGTCCTGTGCTGACGCCGCGGAGCAAGCAGCATCTGCTGACTTGTATAGGAGATGGGGGTTGTGCTGTATGTATCCAAGCGAGGATCCGGAATCAAGTTGTGCGCTCTCTGTGGTGTCTTCCTGGGCGTGGAAAGACCGATAAGGTGCTGATGGCGGGGAGAGACGTAGGAGAAGAGGTTCTTCTGCGGTGTTGCTGGAAGAGAGGGCGAGTTCCTAGGGGGTGTGCGCATCCTTTCATCGGCTGGCCATCTGGGTGAGACCTGCGGGACACTAGCATCGTCAAAGAGCTCTGCACGCAGCAGCTCCCTGAAGGTCTCATCGGCTTCCTCGCCTACAGAGTGTGTTAGGTATGCGCAGAGCACAAGACAATAGAGCCGGCTTACTCCTTTGAGACCGATATCCCCTCGGCGGGCTTCTTGGCCTACCCCTTTCCGGGTTCGGCCGAGGGGGCGGGGGAATCAAGTGGAACCCAGACTGCAAGTCGCGGCCGGAGCGTGCCGGAATAAAACTGGAACAAGGTCAGCCTCGATTCGGAGTCGATGGGAAAGGATTGGGCATACCGGTCGGCATCTATCCTTTGCCGTTTCCTACGCGGACTCCCATAGAGGCGCTCTCTCTGCGAATCGACCGACCGCATGCTGGCGGGGTCGCTATTGCTGTGGTCGGCCGCCGTGGGGCGGACCTGGCCGATGGTGGTGCCGCTTCTGGATGAAGGCGGGCCATAAGGCAGCAGACCTGAAGACGGCCTTGCGGCTGAAGGGTGAGTAAACTTTGCGCTGGAAGACCCCGCGGCGGTGGCGGATGTAGAGGGATCGCCCTCCCTAGCAATGTTGAAGGACATTTTGAATGAAGGGAATCAATCAAACAGCAACGGGTGCACGCATGCGGAGAGCGCGCTGCTGACGAGGGCGGACAGTTGCGAGAGAGCGCGTGCTGTTCGCTGGCGGCGGGCGGCTGAAAGAAGTTCGCTGTTTGCTAAAAAGCCGGAATTCTCGAGTGCTCACAATCGTAAAGCATGTAGAATCCCAGGTCGCGTAGAAACTGCCAGTGCTTGTTCCTCCTGAATCATGGCGGTGCTGGCTAGAAACCTGGCGCGGGCGAGCAAACCAAATGGCGGCGCCCCTTGAACATGCGGATGTTGTTTGGAAAGCGGGGGGAAGTATCGGCGCGGCGACGCGACACGGTAAATAAAGGTGCGCACCCGTTCGTTGGGCTGCCTGACGTCGTCGCTCGGTCTCGTTCGATGGCGGGGCAACGGGCACAGGGCAGTGGCCCCAAGCGCAGAGGGTTGATAGGGGTTTGCCAGAGATCACGGGCTCATCTCAATCGCGCGGTGCTGTAGGAAGGTCGGCTGGGTGTCGTGGATTGTCAGGATCGCGAGATGTCGACGGCGACAGCGATGATGTGTGGCAAGGTGGAGAAGTGTGGTTGGGAGCAGGAATGAGGTTGAGCAGGACATGGAGGGTACCTGCCGCCCCCTGCTTGGGCTGGCGAGAGTGGGCCCGTACGACCGCGGCCCTGCCTGTCCTGGCGTTTCCTATTGTCGTACGGTATTGACAGTCCGTATCTTATTGTGCCCTTGGGAGAGGCTACCTTAGGTATTCTTGGCGGAAACTTTCAGCCTGATTCCAATTGCTTACATTTATTCTCTCTGTATTACGCGCTGCAGTCGCGCTCCACCGCTCATTCGCCCTTCGATGACCAGCCATCCTGGAATGCACGAGCCATCAAAACATCCACAACCCGCGGCTGCAACGTGCGTTTGCAGGAGCTCCAGCCGCAATCCAGATCCCATGAATGTCAGAAGCCTCATCGCGAATGTCCAGCTTTCTTCCACGGTCTGCCTTCTCAGGATTTTGCAATACTAATTCTTAATCCATATTCATCATCCAATTAACCCAGCTCAGGTCAAGATCGGAATCATCCTTATCCAAGCTATTGAGTTGAACCCAACCAACCCCTCTGATAAGAGTTGCGACGTTGGGGCATCACAGGTTGGCCTCGTGTTGTGGAAACCTGGAACCCGCCAAAAGCAGACAGACATCCCCCCAGCTCAGTTTAACCGCCGTAAACAGAACGGGCACCTCCTTCGTTATTTATTTCTCTGCCGACACGATCAGGTCGCGACATTTGTTCCCCCATCTCGACCTGCTCCCGAGTCAGGCGGACGCGCATGCATCGCAGCCAGTGACCTGCTCCCCTCCTGGTTCGCCAGATGCGCCTTTGTTGTTGTTGTTTTGATTTTTGCCCGCAGCGGCACAAGCCCATCGCGGTGGGGGGCAGGGGACCAGCTGAGTGGCTGACAACCCTTGCTCGGGAGCGTGCGCCTGTTCCACGGGACCTGCTTGGTGCGGCCGCTGGCCAATCCGGGCCGCGGCGCGTTGTGGTCGCGGGTGGGCCCGCGTCGGGTTCGCGTTTTCAATTAAACTTGAACCCTGCTCCCGTCCTTCACCCGCCCCGCACGCCACTCCCAGCCCTGCGTTCACCGTTCGAGTGCCGCCCTCGATCACAACTTGAAAGTCACAGGGAGGATGTGTGTGTGACTGACTGCAATTGAGCGTCTCACGCAGGGTCAAGCAGGCGTCAGCCTGCAAAGCCATGCAGTGAGATGCCCCATTCTTCGTGCTTCAAGTCCCACTGCAGCAGTTCTCCCCCGAGGTTCAACCATCTCGAATTGATATCCAGTCCCCAAGCAGTACATGACCAGGGACTTCACGGCAGTTTATTAAACCTTGGCAAAGCATCATGCAATGCCGTTGATCGTCCCGTCGCCAACCTTAATTCCAGCCCGGGCCTCGGATCTTGCACGTCATGAATAGACCCCAGTTATTGATTCGGTCATGGTTATTGAAACTTCCATCAACTGCTCAATCCATTTTCCTTTCTCTCCACACAGGCTTTCCTCAAGGCCTCCATCTCCATACGAGTGCTCTTGGCCTTTATTCAACCAATCCCTCCCTTCTTGTTGATCTCGGTCAATACAGAGCATGTGTTGGACGGATCCCAAGCGAAGTTCAAGACAGTTTACATAACATAACCTACACCTTTTGGCTACCTAGTTCTCTGAAGACGGGGTATCATGACAACCCAACCGAAGTGCCTTTTTCCCTTCCATTCTCCCTAAGCCATTGCAATCCCAGCAAACGACATCCATATCTTACAAAACACGACAATCGTTACAGTGTATCCCGCCGCCGGCTTGGAGAAATCAGACGATGGCATCTCCATCACCCCAAACCAGAGCCATCAACAGCCAGCCCGAATCCCATCCCTCACCACACGTCCCTGACCACCTCAATTTGCACACCCCCCCATCACTTATAACCGCCCTCAGTCAATAACCCCCCCTCGTCCCCTCAATCATACTGAAACAGCGTACTAACACTCTCGCCATGATGCACCCTCCGAATGGCCTCAGCAAACGTGCCACTAACATCCAGCACCTCGAGCTTGGGGCACAGCGCCTGGTGCGCCTCCTGCGCGACCGTGTTGGTGACGGCGACGGCGTCGAGCGCCGACGCGTTGATGCGCGCGACGGCGTCGCCGCTCAGCACGCCGTGCGTCAGCAGCGCCACCACGCGGCCCGCGCCCTCGCGCTTGAGCAGCTTGGCCGCGCGCGTGATGGTGTTGGCCGTGTCGGCGAGGTCGTCGATTAGGATGCAGACGCGCGCCGCCACGTCGCCGACGAGCATCATGGTGGCTTTGGGGGTTTGCGAGATCTTCGGAGGGCGGCGTTCTGGGAGGGGGGATCGTTAGTATCAAGGGGGGGGGAGCGGAGTAGGAGGAGGGGGGTTAGGTACCCTTGTGGATGAGGGCAAAGGCAAGCCCGAGGCTGTCGGCTATGGCGGTGGCGCGTTTGGCGCCGCCCGCATCGGGGCTGACGATGACTGCGTCGCGGTAGTTGGGGATGTTTTGCTGGATGTAGCGCTTCAGGAGAGGGCGGGCATAGAGGTTGTCAACTGCGAGCAAGTTAGCAGCGGAACAATCTGGTAAGCCTCGCTGCGCCCTGAAAAACATACCCGGAATGTCGAAGAACCCTTGATACGCACTCTCATGGAGATCGCAGGTCAGGATCCGGTCCGCTCCAGCGCACGTCAACAAGTCCGCCACCAGCGACCCGGCCTGCGCCATGAACTGCTTATGTCCCGACCTGGCCTGCAGCGCCATCACCAGCGACGGATTCTCGTAGTCGTGCGTCGTGTAGCTGGCGGGCTGTTGCTGCGATCCCAACGCCGGCGACACCCATCCATTCCCCTTTTTCGATGCCTGCGACATCTGCGCCCCGATCATGTCAACCACATCCACGCCGGCGCTCCCGAGCCCCGCCGTCCTGGGGATATTCGGCCCCGGCGTGGCAGGGACGCTCTCGAAGGTGTAATGATCCGAGCCCGTCCTCCCACTGCTGCCATCCGCCGCCCCTTTCCCTTCCCGCTGCGGCGACGACGACATGCCCACCAGCGGCGCGCCGACCTTGGAAAACGGCAGGTCCGGCTGCCGCGAGTACGGAAACAGCGGCAGCACCGCGGTGACCCTCCTCGCGCTGCCCGTCTTGCACGCCGAGATCATGATGCACAGCTCGACAAAGTAGTCGTTGACCGTGTGTTTCTCCTGCGAGTCCGCAGCCGCATTCTTGACCTCGTAGTTTTCCTCCCTTTTCTCCGCTTCACCCTCACCCTCACCACCCCCCTCATCACCACCGCCCCTCGACTGCTCCACACCACCATGGCCCCCCACGACGCCAGAAGAAGAAGAAGAGGAAGACCCAACCCCAAAGCTCTGCACGATATAAACGTCCTTCCCCCGCACCGAGTCGCGAATCTCGCAGCGCGTCTCGCCGCTCGCAAACTTGGCCAGCACGCGGCTCGACGGTGCCACGCCGAGGGTGGCCGCGACGGACTCGACAAAGGCCGGGTGGGAGGACCCCGACAGGAGGACGATGTTGCGGACCATTTTTTGCCAGTTCCGTTTCCTAGTACCCTATTTGATGGGTGGACGTGGGTGTTGTTGGGTTGGTCGGGTAGTTGTGTATTGGAGGTTGGTTGACTTGGCGGGCTGGCTGTGGTGTTTTGAGTTTGGTTGTTTTATTTGTTGATCGGCCAGTCGATCAGGTCGGTATGGTAGGTAGGTATAGGTATCCTTCCCGGCGACGGAAAGAGTTGAAAACCGCAGTTGAGTGACCGACTTCGTAGTATCTAAGGTACGCCCCAAGACAAACGCCAGCCTGACGCCGTCTGCAGTTCGCACCAAAGGAAAACGCAACCTTCCGGTGTTCGTGTCGAGAAAGAGAAAACACCCGTCAACGTAGACCGAAGACGTGGGAAGAAAGAAGGAAAGAGTTGAATCGTCCCAGCACACCACAAATGCCCACTGCAGATTGGGCGCCGAGACAGTCTCGCCCAAAAAGGAGAGAACGCAGAAGGTCGGAGGGGGCGAACGCACGGCCAGAGAATGTGCTGAGTGTGGTGTGGTGTGACCGCGTTCCAGTTCCAGTCTCCCCGGTCCCTCTTGTCAGTCAGTCAGCCCCGGTCCGGTCGTACAAAGAAAGTGAGTGCGACGGGAGCGACGGGAGCGGCGGGAAGGATCGTGGACAGGTCAGTCAGACTACTGGCATGGTTAAAAGAGAGGGTTTTGTGATGCGTGTCTCCAGAAATCTCCAGAAAAAGAAAGGCCACCTGCAAAAACCCCCACTACCAACGAAAGTTGGAATCCCTAACACAGGAGAAAGGAAGGTGCCGGGCACCAGCTCCTGCTAGTATGCATCTCGGTGCCGGAAAGGGAAGGGAGGATCCGGAGCTGTCAAATGAGGCGTCGAATGGCGCGGGACTGGCCGAGATGCGCGGCGCGGGGGATCCCCTTAGCGTTATTAAACATGCGGCCACTCACGGCTTTGTGAGACGTTGGGCTTTCTCCTGGATGACGGCGGCCACCCGCATGTGGTTGTTACTTGCGACTTTCCCCTGGCCTGCTTTGTTAGGACCTACACAGTAGTTTTGGGTTAGGTTCGACGAGCAACATCACTTACAATACTCGTGGTCAGATATCCCAACTTCCATACCGCCAGATTGGCATGCGAACCATCATCAATCACCAATGAACGGTACAGTTAGGACAAAAACCTTTATTAGTCCTATATACCCATTCTCGAAAGGCCAAACCGTCACCATTTTTCTGTAAAGCAACTGAACGAAGTGAAGTCATACCCCTGTCTTCAAAACTCAGGGGCAATGCCAATCCTCCAAACCCCTCCAAACCCTCCAAGACGAGCGCACTCAGTGCAGGTCCAGCAGAGCCCTGGCGCCCGGCTCGCTGCACACGTAGATGGTGTCATGGCTGTTGGTGAAGCCGTTGAACGTGGTGGCCGAGCACTTGGTGTAGGCGCCCATGTCCTCAAAGTACAGCCAGTCGCCCACGTCCAGCAGCTGCGGGAACCGGATGCTCTCGGTGATGCGGTCAATGCCGTCGCAGGTGGGGCCCCAGATGCTGTACTCGATGCCGTCGGCGCCGTCGGTGGCCTCGCCGGCTGGCATATTGTACATGGTGCGGCCCCCGGAGCGCAGCACCTTGGCGACGGGGTGCTGGTGGTCGAACATGATGCTGCTGAAGTTGCCGTATAGGCCGTCATTGACGTACACCATGTAGCTGGCGGCCGACATGTCCTCGATGGTGCGGCGCGCAATGACGTTGCAAGCCAGCGTGAAGGCCGCCGAAGCGTAGTAGCGGCCGGGCTCCGCAATGAGGTTGATTCCCGAGTGGGCCGGGAAGTAGTCGTCGAGTGCGCCACGAAGCACGCCCGCCATCTGCTCAAAGGTGTTGTCGCTGCAGAAGCCGCCGCCAACATCCAGCGTCTTGAGCGAGAAGCCGTGCGAAGCAGCCTGCTGGAAGACGACATGGGCATCCTGCACTGCCTTCAGGAACGCGCCGGGGTCCGAAGCGCCCGAGCCGACGTGGAAGCTAACGCCCACAACGTTGAGTCCCAGTTCGCGTGCCAGCGCCAGGAGGCTATCGGTCGAATCGAGCGAGGCGCCAAACTTCAGGCTGAGACGGCACAGCGAAGAGGAGTCGTCGGTCAGGATCCGCAGGAAGAGCTCCGCGCCGGGGTAGAGGCGGGCAATCTTGCGGAGCTCGTCGGCATTGTCAAAGGTCATCTGGCGCACGCCCTGGTTGGCGACATAGCGCACATACGAGTTGGTCTTGCAGGGCTGCGCGTAGATGATGCGCGAGGGGTCTACGCCCAGGCCCAGAACCTGCTCGATCTCGGCCTTGGAGGCGCAGTCGAAACCGGTGCCGAGGGCGGACAGCAGCCCCAGGAGCTTCGGGTCCGGGTTGCACTTGACGGCTATGGATGGTCAGCACTGAAGCCCAGCTCGAGCCAAGAAATTCCGGTATGTCTTACCATAGAACGGCTTGACGCGCGGCAGGTTCAGCTTCCAGCGGAGGTGCTGGCGGTAGACCTCGCCGAGGTCGGCCACGAAGAAGGTGTCCTCCTCGCCGGGCTCGCAGAATTCATGGTCAATGTTCTCAACACGCTCGCGGAGAGCGTCGCCAATCAGCTGCTTGGCCGAGTTGAGCTTGCGCCCGTCGTGATGGTCATGGTGGCCATGCTGGTTGTAGTCGAAGAAGCCATTGTTGCAGCTCTTCAAAAAGACGTGATTATTCGTAAAGTCCGTATAATCAAGTGATGTGAATCGATCCGTGACAAGCGTTGGCATAACCATATCCCACGATTTCGCGAAGGGTACGGTGTATCGAAGTGGCGTGTGGGAAGCTTGAAAGGGGAGAGGACCGGTTGGCAGGCTCGCGTTGGCTGTGGTGGGCTAGGCGAGCGAAATCAAGTCTGTCAGGAGACTTGAGCGGGATTTTATAGCACGGGTGCTCGAGCGGATTCTAGGGAGGTCGAAAGCGAAAGCAGACGGATCCCTGAACGGTCTGACGAGACTTCGTCGACTCTTCCTCGGTTAGAGGAAGAACCGCACAACTCGTCCTATGCGGCAGCTGGTTGGGGGAGTCGAACTCGGGGTTCTGGCGGAGGAACAAGTCGAACAAGGAAAACTCGGCTTCCTTAGGCGACCTCAGCAGGCGGCGGGACCAGGTTGATGATATGGAAGGTTTTTCGGAGGCTGAAATCTTCGTCTGAGACAAGGGTCACGGCCGAGGAAGCCGTAGTCGAGTGGGTGCCTTTGAATGGACCAAAGGCAGTCGCGCGGTGCGATGATGGGGGCAGAAGCTGATCTTGAGAGCGACGTCAGCACTGTGAACAACCCACTGCTGCTGATCCTGTGTGCCGGGTTTCCATCCCATTTTGTCGAGTGAGGGGGATGGCGGCAAAGGACTCAGGAGAGAGGGCACGCGACGCCATATTTGCCGCGATTCCGCCGGTCCGGGTTGTCCCTCGAGGGGCGTTGCACGAGCTTTGACAGGGAAATGCCGGTGATTGATGCCGTACTTACAAGATTCAGCGCAGAGCGTGTAGCAAGTGCAATAGCTGTACGACCCGGATGGACGGAGGGTGGCAGAAGATGGAGGTGAGACAAGTGTCGCAAGAGAGGCGTTGTGAGTGGAAAGGTGGAAAGTTTGCGAGCTGGGTCGGAGCTTCTTATTAATTGAGGGGCGTGCAGTGGTGTGCATTGAGTGTGGGGATCGGGAGGGTTCCTGCTCAATTTTTTTTCCTGATTTCCCTGGCCAGTGCACACAAAACCCCACAGCAAGCTTCGAGTTCAGTTGACAACGGGGATAAGGCGGGGCAGTCAGAGTGTCATGTTCCTTTGCGACATAAAATCGCGATGGGTCATTGAGCCCAGATATCGGAGGGACCGATTCAGGTACACTTCCATGACTGTCAATGGTACTTTTATTTTTATCTGTCTCATTATGACGTACGGAGCTCCCAGGTACAACACAGGGTTCGACGATGCGAGGGGATCGACGCCGGGCTGCCAGGGCCGAGGGTTACTTGCGGTGGGCCAACGGCGTTGCAGATATCGCGGGGCAGGCCAGGCCAACTTTGTACGGGGCCCGACAACGACAACGACCCGGGTTGCTCGCTGAGGCCGCCCACATGAATCGCGGCCGCGGGAGTTTGCCTGTCTGCCGGTGACCTGCCAGTTTCAAGCCGCAACTTGCGGTCAGCGGCAGGACAAAAGCGGAATGCGGGACCCATGCTCCCCCGCCAAACCACCGCTAAAACATCTCGATCCCACCCGGGGGCCAGGGGACGGACGGTGAGCGGGTCGCTTGGCCGCCGCCGGACCTGGCCCAGACGCAGCAAAGGCACCGGGACTTCGAGGGGTCGCCGACGCAGCATCAGTAATAAAAAATCGCGCACCCACGGCGTCCTCAAAATTAGCCTGTTCCCTTGTCATGCCCGAGGTGTGATGGAGCAGCGTGCGCTGGCGAATTGCACCATCAGAGGAGCGACCGGCAGCTTGCATGAGTCGCGGTCTGGGACTGCATAATCGACGCGCATTCGAGATGATGGAGGGGTCCTGCGCTGCAGCTGTGAGCCGCGACTCGTTGTCGCTGATACCTTCCCATCCGCTGCGTGCCTGGCGAGTCGAGGATGTGGAATACCAGAGGGAGCGCATATCGCTCACAGCACATGCCTAAACCGAGGCGAGAGAGCGCTGATGCACATCGAAACTTCGCGACAACCCATGCCCGGTTGCCACTCACCGCGTCACCGGAGAAAACTCGACTCGACATCGAGGTTTTTGATACCTGCAAGTCCCTTGCGCCGTGTGCCGGCATGAGTCAAAGGGGATTGGCCGCCACCGCTGCTCGGCGCTGCAAGATGGTCGGCAGCCACTCGGATCCGGACCACCAAGATGCGGCTAACGGTGCTTGTACTTGTACCTACATGATGAGGGGGCGGCTGCCATTCGAACATGGGAGCAGGGTGTCACATGTAAGCCCATCCGCAACATCACGGCATGTACTCTGTTCTTTAGTCCGCGAGTCCAAAGCTGAGGAGAGCGGTTCTGAGAGAACGAGCTCAGGCCCAGCACGAGTCCGGTGCCTGCTGTCCTTGATCTCGCGCCATGTTGTGGTCTCAAAGCTATAACGTGAGCAGTGAGACGTATCGTATCTGGACGCTGCGAGGGGGAAGCTAACGAGTGGATGAGTCGACATCTGTCATAATGGGGGGGACGGCTCTGGGATGTGGCAGTGCTGCAGGATTTGACCGGGTGGCGTGCCTGCGTGTTAGAGAAGGGTATCATCGGTATGTGTTGTACATATTATTAAGAATACATGGTGACTGCCGTCGGTAGTCGTTGTTGGGGGGTTGCGTTTAAGCAGACCCGTTGATGTCCATCTCGTTGATCGTCCAGGACTTGTCGACAAAATCGCGTTTCTCGCCGAGAAAGACGAGGCGCTCAGACTCCTTGCTCAATGCGTTGACGATATACTTTTGCGCGACCTCCCGGACCTGGTCCTTGGTGACATCGAGGAGCTGTTCGCGGCGTGTCTGCTTCATCTCTTCGGTGATGCCATAGACAAAGTTGCTCATGCCTTCTTCATTAACGGCCCGAGGGGCGTCGACGCCCTGGAACACTGAAATCTTGGCGTCTTCGAGGTCGCGGTCGGACCACTTCTTGTCGACAGCCCACTGGCCGGCGTTCCGCATGATCTTGATGGTGTTGAGCGGGTTCGGGTCGCGGTACGAGTAGAAGCCAAAGATGCCATCGATGGCGCGGGAGTATGCGCCACCGCCATAGGCACCGCCCTTCTCGCGGATCTCGTGATGCAGGTGCTTGTGGGTCAGGAGAGAGGACAGGATTTGGAGCGGGGCGTTGTCAGGCGACGTGTAAGACACGGTCGGCAAGGCCAGCGCCCCATAGTAGACCTGGTACGGCAGGGGGTAGAACGACTTGATGTTCCTTGCGAAGTCCCGGTTCTGGCGCGTCGGGAAGTTTGCGGCGTGGGAGGGGACCGAGTCCAGGAACTTTGAAAGGGCGCCGGTGTTGTTGGCAACGCTCTCGCTGTCACATGTGATGGCGACTCGCATGGTCCCCGCGAAAGCAAATTGTTGGATCAACTTGAGCTTCCCAATGACATCCTCCAGCCTGTCGGACTCTGGCCGGCTTGCAAGGCTGGTCACCAACTTGACTTGGGACAGGCCGCTGACCTGCTCCCGGACAAATGCATCCCACGTCAGGCCAGCTTCCGCAGCCCTCCGAGCATAGGCGTGCCCCGATGAGGCGATATCGTTGACAACGCCATCGGCCGCCGCTTGCAGCAGCTGCCGGATTTGCTGGGCGGCCTCTGGGCTATCAAAATTTGTGTCGACAATCAGTTTGCGCAGGAGGTCGAACATGACTGGGACGTTGCGATCCAGGGCCATCCCAGAAAAGACAAGACCCTCCTTAGCTTGCGTGAAATCGGTCGGCCGCGACGCCGAGTGGTAGCCGACGGACACCCCACCAGTCTTGAGCTTGATGAGGTCCTCGAGCTGCTCCATTGTCATGTCCTTGGTGCCGAGGCGCATGATGGAATCGGTAAAGAGGGGGATGAGAGATCGAAGCTCATCGGGAAGATTCTCCAGCGTGTTGATCGCCCGGAAGTAGGTTAGGCCATTCGTTGGCGCCTCGCGCAATTGGAGCTTGACGTCGCCCACGGTCTCGTTCCGCAGAACCACCGGCTCCTTCTGGCGCGGAATGTCCTGTACATGGACGCTGGGCAGGCAGCTCAGGTCCTCGGTGTTGGACTTGCCCTGCTCGGCCAACAGCGCCAGTTCTCGTGCTTCGAGTGCGGCCTGAGCCTGCTCCTCACCGCCCGCAGTCTCGACAGCCTTGGAAATTCTGGTCTTAAGGCGGGCTTCCTCCTCCTTGGCAAGCTCCTGCACAAACTCGGCTGATGGGGCCATGGTGAAGGTCAGGGTGTTGTCGTTCATCAGGTACTTCTCCATCAACCCCTCGAGGTAGCCTCCCTTGGCATACTCGGTCTCGAAGGCAGCGAGCGTGTCGTTCCAAGCAAGCGAGTCGAATGGGTCGACGCCCGTGAACCATTTCGGCTTCAGGCGGTGCAGCAGGGACATGCCAAAGTTGGCCGTCTTGTGTTTGAGGCCTAGTTCGAGCTGATGCAGGTAGCCGTCAATCTTGGACCGGTCGAAGCCCTTCTCCCGCACGCTGCGGAGGATGTCTTGCACGGCAGGCTTCAGCTTGGACACATCTGCCTCTGCTACGCCCGTCAAGCCGATCGAGAATATCCCGTCCTTGCCGGAGCTGTCGTAACCCGAGTTGGGGCTCCAGTCGGTGCCGAGGCCAGTCTCAATGAGACCCTTGTACAAGGGCGACCCGTAGCCATCCGTCAACAGGGCCGAGATCAACGCCAGGGAGAATGACTCGACAACGTTGGAAGTATCCCCAAGAACCCAAGACACAGAGGTCTTGAACTGCTTATTCAGGTCCACCAGAGGGTCGACAGGCCCCTCCAGCTGGACCTCCTGCGGGCCGCCGCTGAGATCAATGGGGCGGTGGATGGCCATATCGCCCCTGATCCTCTCGAAAGCGCCAAGCTGGGCGTTAATTTCCTTGAGATGGTCTGCCAGCGGCATGTCGCCGTACGTGAACACCTTGGCGTTGCTCGGGTGATAGTGCTCGGCGTGGAATTTCCTGAGCTGCTCGTAGGTCAGGTCAGTGATCTTTTGCGGGTCGCCGCCCGAATTGTTGATGTCTGGGAAGATGTGGTCTTGGAATCTGATGTAATACAGATAGCCAGCGTCCGACATTTGGCCCTTCATCTCGTTGTACACGACGCCCTTGAAGACGAGCTTCCGGTCCTCGGGCTTGACTTCGGCCCCAGCGGCGATCGCCTGGGGGTTCTCGGGGCCAATGCGCCATCCCTCCTGGGTGAAGTCGGATTCCTTCAGCAACGGCTTGAGGGTCGCGTCGAGGTACACGGACATGAGGTTCTTGAAGTCCTGGGCGTTGGTGGTGGCGAAGGGGTAGAAGGTGTGGTCGGAGGCGGTAAAGGCGTTCATGAAGTTGGACAGGGTGCGCGGCAGCATCTTGAAGAAGGGATCCCGGATCGGATACCTGAGAAGAGTTAGGACCAGGTAGCGAGTACTGGAGACAGGTACAGGAGCACGAACTTTTCACTCCCACACAGCGTGGTATGCTCGAGGATGTGTGGGACGCCCGTGTCGTCTGGGGGATTCGTCTTGAAGCCGATCGAGAAGACATTGTTGCTGTCGTCGCGCGCGATGTGCAGGTGTTCGGCGCCCGTCTTGTCGTGACGCAGGTGCAGGGCCGTCAGCTCGAGCTCCGGGACATGCTTCGTGCGCAGGAGCGTGAAGCCATGGAGCTGCTCGCCGGCCTTGGGGAGCTGCGAGAGGTCGGTCGCAGCTCTCGCAGCGCGCTTGGCCGTGCTGCGGAGCATCTTGAGCGGCGAGGAGAGGTGAAAAAAGAACTCGTCGCGAGGCCGAGTCGATGCGGCTACAGCTGGGTTGACATGCGACCTGCAGCTTGCTTGTTTGACCAAGCTCTTGTCGAAATCTCGACAGTGGAGATGGAATCGACCGAAGCCGAAATTTGGCCCGGCTTGATCGGAAAGTGGGGCGGGAAATGTGGTATGGATGCACCTCAAGATGCACCAAGGACCAGGCCTTTATTTGCCCCATTTGGATGTACCACCATATCTGCCAAGCCCCATGCACCCCGTCGAGGACCCGACTCGCAGGCGACACGAGCGCTGAATCCGCGCGGGTTAACGTCCCGATGGCCTTGTCACGCCGCGAATTAAGTGGTGTGCTCCACAGCTGAGTTTTAGCAGTGGTTCCAGGAGTCCCGGGGCTGGACGAGGCTAATGCAATTGCGACGACATTCTGGAGACACGGGAGCAATCTCTGCAGTTGCTCGCCTGCTCAACCACCAGCATCCTGTGCGACCCTGACACCCCATCTCCTCTCCTCGCGGGACCCCTGCTCGATTGCAGACGGCACAGCAGTGCACAGTGCATGCGCTGCGGGCTCTGGCCATCACCATCCAAACGCTTCGAGTTCGATTCACTGCGAGGCATCCGAGTCCATAGCGTGCATCCGGTCCCCGCGTGTGCACCAGGTCGCATGCCCGTCTGTGCTGCCCCCTTGTTTGAATAAGCGACCCGCCGTGCCCCGATCTGTCTCCTTCCGGCCAGAGGCAACCGACCGTAGGAGACCACCCCCGGAGCGACAGAACGACGAGGGCGACGCTTGGCTGCCGTACCCGCACGCAGGCACACAGGCCGCATCGCATCGCCACGACGACAAACTAAGGCTAAAAGCGGTATGGGGTTGCAGATTCCCCCGTGGCGCCAGGTCTTTACTCACCACTGCTCCTCCACCTCCAACTAGGCCACATCTACATCTACCAATGTCCTTGGCCAACCCCACGATGGCTTCAGCGACCGTGGCACCCCGACCCGCGACGCCCGTGGCGAACGGATCCCCGAATCAACCCACGCCCGACGCAGCCCACGCGAACGGGCATCCCGCTGCCGGCCATGACAACCGACCGGCCCCGGCCCCGCCCGGCGCGGTCCCCGGCAAGAAGGGGAAGCAGAAGAAGGCGGCCGAGCCGACCGAGGCGTCCAAGCTGATCGCGCAGAGAATCTCGCAGCTGGAACTCGATGCGGCCGGCGAGAAGGACCAGGAGGCTGAAATCGGTGGGTGCATGTCTCTACCTATCTTGCAATATTTGCCAGGACAGATGGACTGCGTGGATTGCCCGAGAGTGCCGCGGGAAAGGGCGAATTTGGGGACTTGCCGGCTGACTGGTGGCAGAGCGCGAGGTCAGGAAGGCGAACCGGGAGCTGCATACGCAGACCTCCAAGATGAGCGACATCCAAAAAATCGAGCACCTGACGAAGCGATGTTCCGACCTGCTGTCCGATATGAAGCGGCATGAGCGCGAGAGTATTAAGAACAAGAAGCGCGGCGACCAGCTGCAAAAGGACAAGGACAACAGCAGGAACGAGCTCAACAAGACGGTGTCTCTCAAGGAGAAGCTGGAGAAGCTCTGCCGGGAGCTCCAGAAGGAGAACAACAAGCTTAAGGTGCGCTCCCCTGCTCGAGGGCCGGCTGTGGGAAGCCGATGTGCTGATGGAATGGCGCGGGCAGAACGAGAACAAGACGCTTTCCGACACGCAGGTCAGAAGCCAGAATACCTGGGACGAGAGATACTCGGGCCTCCTCCGGCGGATGGACGACTACCAAGAAGAAAAGGACAATCCGCGCAAACAGGTGGTCGACATGGAGGTGGAGGAATTGTACGTCTACCTTTTTTGTTCTCTCACTGACCCGCAGCTCACGGTGCCCAGATTCTGCCAGCGCTTCAAGTCGTTCATCGACCAGTACGAGCTCCGAGAGCTGCATTTCCACTCGCAGATGCGCACCAAGGAGCTCGAGGTGCAGTACAACCTGGCGCGGTACGAGCGCGAGAAGAAGAACTACGAGGTGGAGCTGGCGCGGTCGAGGCAACTCAACGCGCAGGTGCAGACCTTCTCCAAGACAGAGACGGAGCTGAGACAACAACTCAACGTCTACGTGGACAAGTTCAAACAGGTCTGTCCGGTGCGCCCTCGTCGGTCGGGCGCGCAGACTGACGCGCGGGCACAGGTCGAGGATACGCTCAACAACAGCAACGACCTCTTCATGACGTTCCGGAAAGAGATGGAGGACATGTCCAAGAAGACGAAGCGGCTGGAGCGCGAGAACGAGAACCTCAAACGGAAGCACGACCAGGTCAACGGCAACATCCTCAAGATGGCCGAGGAGCGCAACAAGAACCTGGGCGAGATGGACGAGCTGAAGAAGAAGCTCGAGAAGCTCAACGGCATCATCAAGCAGATGCAGCAGCAGGGCCGCGGCATCCCGCAGGGGCTGACGGGGACGGTCGAGAACGGGTACGCCGAGGGGGAACTGGACGGGGACGAGAGCGAGTACGAGGACGACGAGTACGACGAAGGGGAGGACGAGGAGGTCAGCGATGAGGGCGACGAGTACGACGACGAGACCGAGGACGAGCTGCACCACCAGCCCCAGCCACAGCCGTACGGCCCCGAGCGGCCGCCTCCCGCGCCGGTTGCCGCCACCACTAATGGCCACCGTTAGAGGCGGCGGGGAACGTCGGATTCGAGGGAGGAGGTTATGATTCAGCGACTTGCGGTATTGTTCCAGATGGACGCACGGGGAATCCCGCCGCCCAGACGTTCAATGTCGTCTCCGCCCGACCTGTGCCTGGGTCCTCGAACTCGACTCGAGCCACCGCGGATCCGTCACCGCCGCGGTATCACCCGTGACGAGCCGTGTGACCAGCGGGTATCCCTACTACATAGCGTGATTCAGTACATTCTGTAAATCTTGCCTCTCATGCTTCCAGGCCATCCTATGTCTCCTTGATCGATGCTGTTGGTGCTACGAGAGCGTCGATGATCTCATTGCCAGGAGCTCTGCCTGCAGGGATACGATTAGCGGGGCCCTAAGCACTTGGCGGTGCGCTCCGCCTTCCAGATGCAGGAGGGCCCAGTGACGTAGCGGGGTTCCCCAGAGTCTCACATCAGGCTAACTATGCATCAATCCGTCATTAGCACGGCGCAGCCCTACCGGACCTGCCTTGCATCGAGAATGCGGCGCTGAAACAAGCCGCGGGCGGACAACCTTGAAACTCCAACCCAGTCACCGATTGCGCGACGAACCACAATCCAGCCTCGTTCCTTACATTCCTCATTCCTCGCGACCACCCACTACTCCAACCAGATGCCGACGCCGTGGACCTCGCGTCCGCACACCCCGATCCAGTCGCTGACGCAAGCTCCGTCGCATCTCGTCTCGCTGCTCCATTGACACCGACTTCCTGAACAAACACCGCTGTCCATATCCCACCCCGCCCATACCTACCCAATGCTCCATGCCAACCCCAACCGCCGGCCCAACAACGCGCGCACGCCCGCCGACACACCCACGATTAGTTAAAACACCCGCCGAATGCCTACCCGCCCGTCGATACCGCCGCTAGCCGCTAGCTAGCCTTCACCGACCCAACACTATAAACCAACCGAAAAGAAAAATTAAAAGAAAAAAAAGAGAAAATGGCCTTCATCCAAGACCCCCGCCTCCGCCAAACCTGGAACCAGCTCTCGCACACCACCGAGGCGGTAACCTCGGACGCGGCCGCCGGCATCTGGACCTTTGGCCACCGCTACATCAACCCGTGCCTGGCCTCGCTCGCGGGCGCCGTCGACTCGTGCGCAGCCGTCTGCCTCGGCGACCGCGACGAGCGGGCGCGCCGGGCGCGGGAGCGGGATCGCGGGGCGAGGGGGACTAGGGTCAGGAATCGAGCACCGGAATATAGTTTTGATTTTTATGATGATTGGGAGGAGGATTTTGCGGCCGAGGAGGAGGCGGCGTTTGCTGCTGCGGCTGCTGCTGGGGATGAGGAGGGGGGTGGTGGGGGGAGGGTTGCTGGGAGTGGTGGTGGTGATGGGGAGAAAAGCTTGAAGGGGAGGGGGAGGAAGAGGGTTAAGAGGTAGGGGGGAAATCTTCACTGGCTACTACTTACTGTCTGATACTGTTTGTGAAAAGGGGTTTATTTTATCTTGGGCTTGGGTCAGCAAGGGATCGGTCCAGCCTGGCGTTTTGAGCGGTTGGGTAATGGTCACGGAAACTGATACCTTTTTCTACGAGCGGTTTGGCAACGGTTCGGGGTTATATACATGGCTGTGTCATCTTCGGTTACGGTTTGTCTTGTCCGGATCTCAGCGAGCAATAAAACGGCGTGTTTGGTCAAGTTACTGCTATCATTATACCTTTCTTCTAATCGTTAGTTGTGTACATTGGTTGAGTGAAGAGAACTGATAATGAAGGTCTACGTCAAGCAAACGGGAGACGGAGGGCAGCTCCTTTCACGGACAGATGCCGCAGGGCCCTGATATATGGTCGACAATTGGGCTGAAAATGTGTCTATGCTGGCTCCGTTTACTTTGTGGGTTTGATGGTATGGTACTTGAATGTGGTCAAGGTTCGGGTTTCTGCCCCTTTGACTCAAAAGGAAGCCGAGCTCCCTTCCCTACGTGTTGCGGCGAGCTCAGTAGGTTCTTGATATTGGTGAATTGCCTGTGCCGTGAAGTTACCCGTCCTCCTCAGGGTTGGTTGTTATTGACTTCAAGGAAGCTTGCAGTTGACCCGTCAAGCATGGTACCTTAGTTGAGAGGTCGATGTACGGTGGCGAGTTTTGTTGCTTGTGAGATGCAACAGTAACACGGTGCAGTGGTTAGGTCATTATACTGGGGGCTGACGATTATCATGTCGGCAGTGTGTGTATCTGTCTTGAGATGTGTAGATGAATCTAGGTGGAGAAAGAGTGATGGAAAGGCTGGGAGGGGTGGACGCTGTCAGAAAGTATTCAGGGGGCATCACTCCATTCTACAGTCATCTTTAAATATCGTACTAAATAGTCTCGTCCACTATGTACAAGAGAGCTAGGCAAGGGGTGATGTCCTCGTCCTCAAAAGGTTGGCGACAACCCCTGGACACGCCTGCCGATATCCTAGCTCAGAACACAACTTCACCCTTCAACCCTCGCCCGCTACACTTCCTCATCCCCGAGAATTAACCTCCCTCGTCCTCTCGGACACCCGCGCCTCAACCTCCTCCCTCTTCCCAGCGTCCGGCTCGAGGCGCGCCCACTCGTACGCCATGTCCCTCGCGTGCACACGCTCAGCCCGCGGGAGCGCCGGGTCGGCAGCCCTGTCGGCCAAGTCGAGGGCAAGCAGCCGGCAGGCGTCAAAGTTGCCGCCCTGCGCGGCTCTCAGGAGGTACGTCTCCCGCTCCGGCGCGTCCCGGGGCAGCAGCTTGGCCAGTTCGGCGTAGCCGCCGGCGAGGCCCAGCTCGTGCGCGACGATCCTGAACGAGGCCGCGGCCTCGTCTGTCCGGTTTTGTTTCAGCAGGAGGAGCCCGCGGTTCTGGTGGCAGGGCCCTTCGTAGGACCATCTCGGGTTGCGGGCTGCTGGAGTAGCCTGCTTGCTTGGCCCCGGTTGGTCGGCGGTGCTTGGTTGTGGGATGCTGCGTGCCGCCTCGACGGCCTTGTCGAAGAACCGCAGGGCGTAGCTGTCGGGCTGGCCATCACTCAGCAGCGTGAGGCCCTGCAGGGTGAAGGCGTCGGGGTTCTTCTCGGTCTGGAGGATGCGCTTGAAACGCGACTCGACTGCTTGGAAGACGGGTCCAGTCCTGGCACGAGATTCTTTCGGTGAGTGCGCGATGATGCCCATCAGTGTTAGCGTCGAGGATGTATACCCCAGGCCCGATGCGGTGTAGAGCATGTGCATTCCCAGTTTCCCGGCGGGTTCCCCATGGCCACGGCTGAGCAGTGGCAGCGCGGCGTAGTGCAGAGTGTAGAGGTCAATGTTATAGTCTGCCGAGGTTTAGTTTCTGGGGCGAAAGCAGGCGCTGGTTGGCCGTCTCAGACGTACCTCTTTCCAGCGCCTCTTTCCAGAGCCCGCTGGTTTGGGTCGCGAGGTCGCAGTATTGCATGACGGCGCTGAGGCAGGTCTCTGGAGTCAGACCCCCGAGCCCGCGATGGGACTTGAATTGCCGCCACAGGTCGACGGGTGGGATATCGGAATGCTTGAAGAGCAGACCGTCCGGTTCAACGGGCCGGGACCGACGCCTCAACAAAGACGGGCCACGCATCGCATAGTGTCGTTGTTGCTGTCGGGGCTGGCTGAGACGCAGGGGACGTAGTGGTTGTTGGGCGGCTGCCACATTGGTCTCGAGGAGAGCTCGAGCAGCCCCAGCAGCCCGTCTTGCCGGGACTGACGCCCGTGGTGAGAACATGGCGGACGCGAGAAGGGCAGATTGAGCGGCGTCTTGGTGTGGGTGTACGGTTATTCCTTGACCGTCTGCATATTGGCCAGACTGGTCTGATAAAACGGGTTTATAAAAATAGCATTGGCTCTGCAGCTTTTCTGAGCCAATTTATAAGGTAAGGTGCAAGCTGTTTTGTTGTTGGCGATGGTGTTGATGGAGTCGCTTCAGCGCCTGGAGAGCAGGGGGTGTGAATGCCGTGGGTTCTTGTGGTCCAATCAGCTTCCAGGAATCCAGACCCCTGCAGCAAAAAAAAGTTTAGGGACTTCGCAGCAGCCAGCCTTGGTGAGTTCATCCATCACCCGACAGTCAGTTCACGAATTCACCTCAAAAACATAACCTAAACGACAACATTCAGCAAACCCCAATAAAAAGAAGAACAGGTCCCGGTTGATCTAAGTATTTGAGGCTCAGCCCGTAATTCCTCAACATCATGGCCACTCGACGGTCGCAGCGGAAGCTGCCGGAGCAGGAAGTCATTGAAATCCTGTCGTCAGACTCCGAGCCAGAGGCGCCCGAAGTCGAGGATGAGGCGCCGGAACCAGCCCCCGCCAGCGAAGATGCCAATGACCAGCCACTCCTCAGGGCGGCTGGCATCCGGTACAAAACCGACAATCCAGAGGAGGACGAAGAGGAGCACCAGGACGACCCGCAGTCACCGTCAAGCGCAAAGTTGGCCGTCCGCACTCGAGACACGGGGTCTGCTAAGCACAGGCACGTCAGCATCGAGATCCCGCTCCCGACAGCATCGGAGCTGCGGCGGAGGAAACCCGGGGCCTCGGCTTCGGGGAGCCAGGAGGGGAACGACGAGGAGGTCTTCAAGACGCCCAGGGAGAGGAAGCACATCACTTTCGACGACAGTGATCACGATGAGTTTGTGACGCCCAGGGAGGCGCCTTCAAGGGATCCCTTGGACAACAGCATCGCCAAGCCGAGTGGAAAGGATGCCGAGACGGGTGGGAATGACGACGAGGCAGAGGAGGAAGAAGATTCCGACGATGAGGCGCCGCCCGAGGCCGTGTCCACTCGTGCCGCTGAAGCCGAGACTCTGAAAGCTGCGGGAGCTGCTGCAAAGGCAGCCGAGCAGTAAGTCAATCCCAGGGTTTACCAAACCGACGGCAGTCACTAATTCCACACAGACAAGCTGCCGCATTGAAGCGGAAGCGGCAGGAGCGTGATGCGTTCCTCAAGCAGCAGGCCGAGGAGAGGAAGCGGACCCAGAAACCAGCCGGGCAGGAAGACGAGGATGACGCTGTCACTCCGAGCGCTCAGCAGCCTACGTCGGAGACCAAGAGGAAGAGGGAGGTATTAAAGCTCCTCCCTCGTGAACTACTCGAGTCGGACGACGAAGAGGACGCTCCCCAGAAAACCAGCGTTGTTGCCAACGGACAGCACAAGCGGAGGAAGCTCGGCGGCGCAGAGCAGGCCTTGCTCCGCGAGCCCAAGCATGCAAAGGACAAACGGCTCGGGTCGACAGCGTACCGGGTTGTGAAGGGCGCCGGCGACGCGAGGTTGGCGCCCAAGGTGAAGAAGCAGGCGGCCAATCTGAAGGAGATGCTTCTGCGGAGAGACCGTGTAGCACAGCCGAGAGGGGGGTTCTTTGTTAGGAACAGGTGAACCACAGCCGAGGCGGTGGAAGCGCGGAATGGGTTGGGACGAAAACGAGGCCGGGAGTTCATGGGCCGGACCGGACATGCCCGGCTCCTTGTGGGGCCTCAATAGCCGGGCTGAGCCGGAGTCTCCAGGACGGAGGCACTCAACCTTGGCGGCAGGCTGGATCGGCATATGTTCATGACGTGGGGGGTCATTGGGATGTTTTGTTGTCATCCCTTGGGAGGAGCATTTAGATGGTAGATTCTGGGAACATGGAAACGAATCTGTCAACACAACAGGGCAATTCCAACGAGCATGATGTTTACCTATTTCCCAAATAGGCATTTTGCTACAGAGTAGCAGATGCTAGTATGAAAGGTACCGCCACGGTGTCGATGGTGAGCCCACTGACGTGCAGGTACCCCAGTTGGGTGGACTGGGAGGTTGCACCAAGTCCCAGCTGGGCACCACTTTTTAGTCCCGCAGCTCCCCATCCCACTTCCGCTCAGACAACTTTCTGTCAAGCTCCGTCAACACAGCTAGACTTTGAGACTGCCTCTTGCACCCTTCGTCCACTCAACCACATTCTCATACAACCAGAAACAACCGCCCATCATGGCTCGCAAGTTCTTCGTCGGCGGTAACTTCAAGATGTACGTGGGCAGCATTGTCATTACCCCGCCATGACGGTGCAAAACCCCGCGTTGGAGCTCCGGAGAGCTGATCAGACCGCCGCAACCACCAGGAACGGGACCAAGGAGTCCATCAAGAGCATCGTCAAGGGCCTGAACGAGGCGAAATTGGACTCCAATGTTGGTAAGTCAGCCTTCTGCTTGCTACAGGGCCAGCCATGAATGTCAAGAAGAGAAACAAGCAAGCTAACCCATGTTCCCGCAGAGGTCGTGATCGCGCCCCCGGCGCTCTACCTCCAGCTCGCGAGCAGCGAGCTCACGGCGGCCAACGTCGAGGTCTCGGCGCAGAACGTCTACGACAAGCCCAACGGCGCCTACACGGGCGAGATCAGCGTGGCCCAGCTCAAGGACAGCGGCATCCACTGGACCATCCTGGGCCACTCGGAGCGGCGCACGATCCTGGGCGAGACGGACGACGTGGTGGCGGCCAAGACCAAGGCCGCCATCGACGGCGGCGTCAGCGTCGTCTGGTGCTGCGGCGAGTCGCTCGAGGAGCGCGAGGGCGGCAGGACGGTCGCCGTCGTCGAGGCCCAGCTGGCCGCCCTCGCCGCCAAGGTCTCGGGCGCCGACTGGAACAAGATTGTCGTCGCCTACGAGCCCATATGGGCCATCGGCACCGGCAAGGTCGCCACGGTCCAGCAGGCCCAGGAGGTGCACGAGGCCATCCGCAAGTGGCTCAAGGCCAAGGTCAGCGACGCCGTCGCCGACGAGACCCGCATCCTGTACGGCGGCAGCGTCAACGGCAAGAACTGCAAGGACCTGGCCAAGGAGAAGGACATTGACGGTTTCCTGGTTGGCGGCGCCAGCCTGAAGCCCGAGTGTACGTCCCCATGTCCCGAGTGGTACGGATAGAAGCTAATGAGCCTAGTCATCGACATCATCAACTCGAACCTGTAAGCTTCTCAGCCGAGACGAGACAAAACAGGGGTGCCTCATATGTGTGATAACGGGGCTTCCTTGGTGAGAGATAGAGATGAACAAAAAACTTCTAATAAACCCATTCATGTGCCCGCCATCCCTTCTAGGACATGTAAAACAACACACCGTGACTCCAACCCGAGCAGTGATGTATAATTATTCGTATTGTTACAAAACATTGCGCCATATACACTCATACAACCCATACCACACCCACCGCAACCCTTATACCCGCAACCCGTTCCCGTGGTACGGGGACCATACGCCTCTGACGGACTCGTTGATGGACTGCACGGGCTTGGTGACCTTCCTGAGCTTCTCGCCGTTGGCGTCGCGGAGCAGCTCGGCCTTCTTGAGGACCTCGTAGGGCTCCATGTTGCGCACGCAGATGGCCTTCTCGCGGCCGTTGATGTACTGGGCGATGATGACGGGGTGCTTGGACGGCCGGGGCGAGACGGAGAACTCGACTTGCGGGTGGGAGGCGGCGAACTTGGGGAGGAGAGACTTGATGAAGCCGCTGCAGCAGTGCAGGTGGTTAGCATCATCGACAAAAGTAGAGGGAAGGGGGAGGACAAACTTCATGCCCTTGGAACTACCGGCCCAGTCGCAGTAGTGGAAGTCCATCTTCTTGCATTGCAAGATGAAGGATCCGACGCCGTTCTGGGGACATGGTCAGCATTCGTGTGTTGGTCATTGTTTGCAGGATTCGAGCGTTCCATCTTACCCGGCCGATGGAGATCTGTTTTACTGCCCTGACCGTCATCGTCGCCGTCGTCGTCCGGGGAGCATGACCTGGATCGCGAGTTGCATGCAATCGCAGAAAATGGCCAGGGCCCGGTTCAAGCGCGGCAGAAAAATAAGTGGATCTGGCTCGCCATTATTGGTCACTTGCTGCCGCGCACGGCCCATCACGAGGCGCGCCAGAATCGGAGAATAGGCCAGGCATGCTGCTTCCCATCGCGAGCTTTCCATTTTCTGCCGAGTCCAGTTCCCTCGACCCCATCAACGCCTGGCCCGCGCCCATCGCCAGCACATCGACAGGGCCGCGCGCGCATTCCAAGGCTCAACACCAATCCCCACCCAATCCCTACCCAATACCTAGCAACGATCTACCGCTGGAATTCCACCGCCAATAACCCACAACCTCCGACCAGGGAAGAAACTCGGAAGACACCGAGCTCCAACTCTAGTAGTCGCAGCTCCCACAACCATGACGGACCGGCTCCCGCCCAACCTTCTCGCGCTCTTCGCGCCGCGCCCGCCGTTGCGCTGGGTGCCGCCGAGCGACCACGCGCCCGAGCAGCGCAGGACGGCGGCCGTGTCGGGCGTGGCCCAGTTCCTGCCGGCGCTGGCCGAGTACGAGCGCGAGTACGAGTACCACCCGACCGAGAGCTGGCTCGAGGCGCGCGACCGCAAGAAGCGCGAGAAGGCGCAGCAGGTCGAGGAGGCCGTGACCGAGGGGCCGAAGAACTGTGCGCAGCTTCCCTCGTATTGTTGTCTATGTGTAAGGGTGGTAGCTAATTTGTGATGGAAAAAAACAGACAGCCCCCATGACGACCCCAACATCCGCGGCGACGCCTTCAAGACGCTGATTGTGGCGCGTTTGGACTACAGCGCCGACGAGAAGGATCTGGAGCGCGAGTTTGGGCGGTTTGGGCCGATTGAGCGTGTATGTTTTTCCCTCCCTTTGCTTGCTTACCGTGGATGAGAAGCTAACCTCGACAGATCCGCATCATCCGTGACACGCATGCCCACGAAAAGGGCAACAAGAAACAAAAGCCCCACCGCGGCTACGGCTTCGTGGTGTTTGAGCGCGAGAAAGACATGAGAGGTAATGCTGCCACTTTGATTCTGACACTTGCCATCCCGCCGCTTGCCGGAACCCACCCCAGGACATCCATGGCCCTCAAGCTTGCCAGTCCTCCCTCCTCTTCCCCCTTCGTCCACCCTGCCCTCCTACCGCAAAGGTAATATTATCTCATGGTAAGGCGTTAACTGACACAAGCGCATCTGGCGCGTGCGCGAATTAGCTGCTCTGGACGGATGTGATGGCATCCGCATCAAGGACCGCCGCATCAAGGTGGACGTCGAGAGGGGCAGGACCGTCAAGGGCTGGAAGCCGCGCCGCTTGGGAGGCGGTCTCGGCGGCCGCGGATACACCAAGGCGTCCATGGCTAGGCCCATGGGTCCCGGCGGCTTCGGTGGTGGTGGGTTCCGGGGCGGTTTTGGTGGCGGATTCAGAGGACGCGATCGCGGCGGATTCAGGGGCGGCGGCGGCGGCTTCGGCGACCGCGGCGGGTTCCGCTCCGGCCCTGCCGGTCCCGGCGGCGGCGGCGGGTATGGCAACCGCGATCGCGGTTTCGGCGGCCCTCCTAACGCGCCCAGCGGACCCGGCGGCGGTGGCTACGGCGGCCGCGACAACCGACGGGACGGCCCCGGAGGAGGCGGTGGTGGTGGGTATGGCCGTGACGGCGGCGGCTCGCGCTCATATGATGACAGATCTGGCGGCGGAGGCTACCGCGAACGCAACCCCCGGCAGTCTGGCAGCAACATGGAGCCCATCCGGCCCCGTGGCGGCGAGAATGGTGGTGGGCACTACAGTAGCGGCGGCGGCGGCAGTGGCGGCAGGGACTACGACCGGCCCAGGGACCACGACGACTCGCGGAAGCGCGGCTACGATGGCGGGTATGAAGACCCCAGGAAGTTGCGACGCTACTAACAAGACTGGCTCCATGTCTTGTGGTGGGTATCACTTTCTTCACTGTCGTTTTCCTCGTTTCCCTGATCCGTCTCGTCTCGGCAATGAGGGTAAGCCGTCTCGTCAAAGAGCCATTCGCCAGCAAGGAAGCAACCGACAGCAACCAGCGGATGCCGTCCAGTTTTTCGACCGGCAAGGTAACCTCTCATCGTCCATCGAAGCAAGGCCGTGCCTACAACTACCAAATGGCTTTCACTCGCCCGGAACAGCCCAAACTGCCTGGATGCTCATTATTCAGAACCAAAGCACACCCACCCCCATCTGGACCGCTTGCCATTGCCACTACCTTCAACCGCGGAGAACGCACGGGAAGGTAAACCATTCTTCGTCTTGTATTTATTTTACTTCTTGATGCCTGTACCAAAAAAAAAAAACGGAGCAAGGAAAGGCGGCTTAGGTAATAATCGTTATGCAAAAAATGAGAACGATGGAAGGTAGGTCAGAGGTAAGGGACTCTTTTGTTTCCTACTACTGGCCTCGGGGCGGACAGTCTGGCTTCAATGAGTTACGGGGTGTGTTGGTGTTATGGCCCGTTCAATGTGTAAGTTATCTTGTTTTCAGTGGCAGTCTCACAGCCCAGCTTTTCAAACCCGCGTTGCTGGGAGAAGGCAGAATCCTTTCAAGGTAGATAGCAGATGACTACCTGCTGTGGTAGACCCCGAGTGACTGATGGCACGACCGCTCTATTCAGTACCTAGGCACAGTGCTCTTTTTCTTTACCCGCCCGTCCAGACGCCAGTACCCGAAACCCAAGCCCAGAAAGATGGAAGCTATGGTGGTATCATGCAAAAGTACCCTATATGCACAATGAAAAACAAACACAATCCCTTTTCCTCAGCATCACTCCTCCTCCTCTCCATTCTCCTCCTCATCCTCCTCCATCTCCTCCCCCTCCTTCCCCTTCCCCTTCCCCCCCTTTGCTTGCTGCTGTTGAGACTGCAGCATCGCCAACCGCTCCTTGGCCCCCTCCAGCTCGGTCACCTCCCCGCTCGCGGCGCTCCAGTACGCCAGCAGCCCGACCCGGAACTCGCTCATGCACACGCTAAACAGCTTGAGCAGCCGCGTCTGCCGCGAGTCGAGCACCTCGCCCTCCTTGCAGATGGTATACCCCTCGGCGCTGCCCTCGCCGCTCTCGTCCCCGCCCAGGCAGACCTTGCCCTTGAGCATGCGCGTCGGCATGCCCAGGCGGCGGAGCTCCGGCTCGAGGGTGTGGGCCACGGGCACGTCGTGCTCGGCGGGGACTTCGCCGCCCGTGGAGTAGACGATTCCGGGGGGCACGGTGAAGGTGCGCATGGCGGGGGTGCCCGCGCGCGCAAAGTCGACGTGCGTGAGGGAGGTGAAGTAGGACGTGATGGCGTCCGGGGCGCGGTTGGTGAAGAGCAGGCCGACGGAGCCTGACAGGTAGCGGGTGAGGAGGTGGATGCCGTCTGCTTGGGCGTCTTCGGGGGTCGTGCCCAGGGCGCGGGCGGTGAGTTTTGTTTTGCCGAAGAAGATGCTGGACAAGGGGATCTGTTAGAGATTGGTTTTGGTTTTGGCGGGGGGGGAGGGGGAGGGTGTGTAAGGGTGAGGGGGACAGGGGAGAGGGACGGAGACATACCGGCAGTCGGACAGCTCGTGGCGGACTTCTTTGAGGTAGTTGTTGCGCATGTTGTCGATGCTAAAGGCGAAGCAGTGCTGGTACTGCGGGATGCACTCGCGGATGTTGGAGAAGAGCTTGTCCTTTTGCTCGCGCGTCTTCTTGGTCACCTGGGTGAGGTGGAAGACCTTGGCGCGTTTTGACTTGGGCATGGCGGCGGTTGGTGGGTGGGTTGGGAAGGGGGTGTGTTGGCTTCGATTGAAGGGCGGGTTTGGGTTTCTGGTGTTGTTGCTTTGTCAAAGTTTCAATGGATGGATGTCCTGTGATCTCCAGACCAACCGGCGCTCGAATCGACCTGGGTTTTTTTCTGCCACGGGAATTTTTGGGCGGTGTAGTACCATCCCCGCCGAGTTGATCTGATTGGGATCGCCCCGCTCCGATAGGCGTCTTATTTTTCCATCCGATCACAACCTGGTCCTGGGATGGAACATCACAGCCCTGAGGACTGGGAGCGGTTGATCCATGGGGCGTTTTCTTTTACAAAAATAGACGGTGCAGAGTCAAAGTAACCACTGTGTTGACTTTTTGGCGTTCAAACGTCTTGCATTGCCTGACCCGGTGGAGTGATGGATTGAAGGAGAGCACAAAGCAAGGGTTAGGGTTGAGGCATGCTTCCTGGGTGGAGCTGTCCGAAGAAGCCTCGGTTCCGGGTTGCGTTGGGATTCGTCGACCACCGAGGCCGTCTTCGGGTCTTTTAGGTTGCCAGCCTTTGCCGCATCAGGGGTGGCGGGGTTAATTGTTCGCAGACCAACAGCAGGATTGCTGAGATGAATACGGCCAACACGACGCAACGAGATCTGGAACAAAGGCGTGCGTCCCGAGAACGCTAACGTTTAGTTACACAGTACGCTCTCGGCCCGGCACTTGGCAAATGTGGCATGCAACTTGATGCAAGCCTCGTCCGTTGACAGCCGCCATCTGATGAGGCCTGTTACACGATGCGGCTCAACAAACACCGATGGTGCAGTGCATTCCACGACCTCGGGACGCTGCTGTTTAGGCAACATCCGGCGAGGGCTCGTCGCCTCCTGTCTGTCTCACTTGCCCGCCGGACGGACATAACCGGGGTTAGGTTATTAATCGATGTCGGACGCATCCAACACGATGCAAGACGTATCTCGGTTAACTGGGGTCCAGCCGGACAGTTCGCTCAGCCCTGTCTGTCCCAATGGTCTCGGAGCTTGTTAAGCCCCGTGGCCCCGGCGCGCCAGGGAGCCCCGGCCCACGTTTGGTGGTCGGCCCAGCGACGGGATGGTTGGTTGCACAGCGTCTGGGAATCCTTCCGATGGAATGCGTCATACGGCAGGCGCGGAGACTCGGAGACCAGACAGGCAATGCTCTCTTGATGGGCATCTTTGTGGTATTCTAGAGTGGGTGACGTCCGGGTGCTAAAGTGAGACACCAACGCAGGAATGTCGGAGGATTGTCGAGGGCGGTTCTGGAAAACAGAGACGGAAGCTGCTCGGTGTGAAAGTTCTTTTGAACCTACCAATACCCCCCCTTCTACGAAGTAATAAAGTCCCCTATCGGGCATCGGCGACGGGACCCCTGTAATTTGCGGGGTGGAGCTTGGGGGCCTGGGGGCCAGGATCGTGCGTTGTATGGGGTTCATCAGCAAGCGAAATACGTGCACATCGAGAAGCTTCGGTTCTTTCTTTCTTGAATTCCTCCGACCGGTGCTAAGAGCCTTCGGGGCGGGAGCAAGTGCGAACGCCGGAGGTGACTCCTGCCGTTTTCCAGGATCGGCTGGGCCGGCAGGATCTTTGTCCGCTTCCTAGAAAAAATAACGGGGGCCCGCGTCTCGTTCTGGTTCGCCGGGTTGATTGATTGATTGTGCATCGAGGAAGAAGAGACCGGGGGTGGGCTCAACTTCAAATAAGTACTTGAGTGGCATCGGGCCCGGGAAGGGGGGCTTGTCCGGTCTGGGCTGCCGGCCGATTTCTTTCTCCCACGTCCCGACTCCAACCTCGCGTGTTGCGTCTCAAAGCTTTATTTTTTTTTTCTCTTTGATTCGTGCGATTCGACGTCGGCTGATGCCCCAACCAAGGTACATGTGCATTGCGTGAAGCCGAGCAAGCTGCTCGTTCGAGCTGTGCATCTCGCCTGCGTCTGTTTCCGATCCGAGCCCTGCAAACGCAGCGCAGCCTGTTTCGACGCACGGGGAAGGGCCATCTCGAGCGCGCGTCCAGGCTCCCCCAGACACCATCTGTGCCAGTGGTCTGTCTGATAGGCCCCCGTTCCCGTCACCCGTCACCATGGCCGCCGACTTGAACGAGAAGAGCGCGGCGCCCACGCCGGACCGCGTCCCCTCCGGGCGCGGCTCCAGCAACGGCGATTCCACCGACGCCAACAACAAAGACAAGGAGGTCGCCGTGGACCTCGCCAAAGCCGACAGCAAGGTCATCGCGCCCAAGAATGAGGTCGACGCCGACCCCTTCGCCCACCTCCCCGAGCGGGAGGCCAAGATCCTCAAGGACCAGCTCTACACGCCCGATGCCAAGGTCGGCATGGCCACGCTCTACCGCTACTCGTCGCGCAACGACCTGCTCATCATCTTGGTGGCCTCCATCTGCGCCATCGCCTCGGGCGCCGCCCTGCCCCTGATGACCGTCATATTTGGCAACCTACAGGGCACCTTCCAGAACTACTTCACCCCCGGCACCACCCTGACGTACGACGAGTTCACCGACGAGCTGGGCAGGCTGGTGCTGTACTTTGTCTACCTGGCCATCGGCGAGTTTGTCACGACCTACATCGCCACCGTGGGCTTCATCTACACGGGCGAGCACATCAGCGCCAAGATCCGCGAGCACTACCTCGAGAGCTGCATGAAGCAGAACATTGGCTTCTTCGACAAGCTCGGCGCGGGCGAGGTCACGACGCGCATCACGGCCGACACCAACCTGATCCAGGAGGGCATCTCCGAAAAGTTCGGCCTGACCCTCTCGGCCGTCGCCACCTTTGTCGCTGCCTTTGTCATCGGCTTCGTCAGCTTCTGGAAGCTGACGCTCATCTTGCTGAGCACCGTGGTTGCCCTGATGCTCTGCATGGGCAGCGCCTCGCGGTTTATTGTCAAGTATTCGAGGCAGAACATCGCCGCCTATGCCCAGGGCGGCTCCGTTGCCGAGGAGGTCATCAGCAGCGTCCGCAATGCCGTCGCCTTTGGCACGCAGGACCGCCTGGCCAAGCAGTACGACAGCCACCTCATCCGCGCCGAAACCTTTGGCTTCAAGCTCAAGACCACGCTCGCCGCCATGATTGCGAGCATGATGACCATCCTCTACCTCAACTACGGCCTGGCTTTCTGGATGGGCTCGCGGTTCCTCGTTGACGGCGAGGTCTCTCTCAGCAAGGTCCTGACTGTCATGATGAGCGTCATGATCGGCGCCTTCAACCTCGGCAACGTTGCGCCCAACATCCAGGCCTTCACGACCGCCCTGGGCGCCGCCGCCAAGATCTACAGCACCATCGACCGGCAGTCCCCGATCGACCCGTCCAGCGGGGAAGGCACCAAGCTCGAGAACGTGGTCGGAACCATCCGGCTGGAGGGCATCAAGCACATCTACCCATCGCGGCCCGAGGTGGTGGTCATGGACGATGTCTCGCTCACGATCCCCGCCGGCAAGACCACGGCCCTCGTCGGTGCCTCGGGAAGCGGCAAGTCGACCATCATCGGCCTGGTGGAAAGATTCTACTCGCCCATCGAGGGCAGCGTGTATCTCGACGATGTGGACATCTCGACCCTCAACCTCCGCTGGCTGCGTCAGCAGATCTCGCTCGTGTCCCAGGAGCCCACTCTCTTCGGCACCACAATCTACGAGAATATCCGCCACGGCCTGATCGGGACAAAGTGGGAGCACGAGGGCCCCGAGAAGCAGCGGGACCTGATTCACGAGGCTGCCAAGAAGGCCAATGCCCATGACTTTATCACTTCTCTGCCCGAAGGCTACGAGACGAACGTCGGCGAGCGCGGTTTCCTGCTCAGCGGTGGTCAGAAGCAGCGTATCGCCATTGCCCGCGCTGTGGTCTCGGACCCCAAGATTCTCCTCCTGGATGAAGCGACCAGCGCCCTGGATACCAAGTCCGAAGGCGTCGTCCAGGCTGCCCTGGAGGTGGCTGCCGAGGGCCGCACCACCATCACGATTGCTCACCGGCTGTCGACCATCAGGGACGCCCACAACATCGTTGTCATGTCGCAGGGTCGGATCGTTGAGCAGGGCACGCACGACGAGCTCCTCGAGAAGCGTGGCGCGTACTACAACCTGGTCACAGCCCAGGCCATTGCGGCAGTCAACGAGATGACGGCCGAGGAGGAAGAGGTCCTCGAGAATGAGGAGACAGAGGGCATCATCCGCAAGGCTTCGACTCGCAAGAGCGGAAACGGCGGTGTGCCCGAGGATCCCGAGGACGACATCCGTGCCAAGCTCAACAAGACCCAGTCGCAGCAGAGCGCCAGCTCGATGGCTCTGGCTGGGCGCAAGACGGAGCCGCAGAAGAAGCACGGCCTTTGGACGCTCATCAAGGTGATCGCCAGCTTCAACAGGCAGGAGTGGAAGCTCATGTTGATCGGTCTGTTCTTCTCTGCCATTTGCGGCTGCGGCAACCCGACGCAAGCCGTCTTTTTTGCCAAGCTCATCAGTGCTCTGTAAGTGTTTCTATGTCTCATAGTGGAACGAGAAGCTGACCAAGAACAGTTCGGTGCCGGTCACCCCGGATACGATACCCCATATCCAGTCCGAGGCGTCCTTCTGGTCCCTCATGTACCTGATGCTCGCCATCGTCATGTTCATCTCGTTCACTGCCCAGGGCATCGTCTTCGCCAAGTGCAGCGAGCGTCTGATCCACAGAGTTCGCGACATGTCGTTCCGGTCCATGCTGCGCCAGGACGTCGAGTACTTTGACCTCGACGAGAACTCGGCCGGCGCGCTCACGTCATTCCTCAGCACCGAGACGACCCACGTTGCCGGCCTCAGCGGTTCGACCCTAGGCACCCTGATCATGGTGTTCACGACGCTGATCGCCGCGTGTACGGTCGCCCTCGCGATCGGGTGGAAGCTGGCGCTCGTGTGCATCGCGACCATGCCCATTGTTATCGGCTGCGGTTTCTTCCGCTTCTGGATGCTGGCGCACTACCAGCGGCGCGCGAAGCGTGCCTACTCCGGCTCGGCGAGCTACGCATCGGAGGCCATCACGGCGATCCGCACCGTCGCGGCGCTGACGCGCGAGGACGACGTCGTCAACCAGTACAAGGCCTCGCTCGCCATCCAGCAGCGCTCCAGTCTCATCTCGGTGCTCAAGTCCAGCCTCCTGTACGCGGCTTCGCAGTCGTTCATGTTCCTCGCCTTCGCCCTCGGCTTCTGGTACGGCGGCACCCTGATCGCCAAGTACGAATACAACATGTTCCAGTTCTTCATCGTCTTCTCGTCCGTCATCTTCGGCGCACAGTCGGCCGGGTCCGTCTTCAGCTTCGCCCCGGACATGGGCAAGGCCGTCGAGGCGTCGCGCGAGCTCAAGACGCTCTTCGACCGCAAGCCGACCATCGACACGTGGGCAACCGATGGCGACAAGCTCGAAGCGGTCGACGGCAACGTCGAGTTCCGCGACGTGCACTTCCGCTACCCCACGCGGCCCGAGCAGCCTGTGCTGCGCGGCCTGAACCTGACCATCTCCCCGGGCCAGTACGTGGCGCTGGTCGGCGCGTCCGGGTGCGGCAAGTCGACGACCATCGCGCTGTTGGAGCGCTTCTACGACCCGCTCGCGGGCGGCATCTTCATCGACGGCAAGGAGATCAGCAGCCTCAACGTCAACGAGTACCGCAGCTTCATCGCTTTAGTGTCGCAAGAACCGACGCTGTACCAGGGCACGATCCGCGAGAACATCCTCCTCGGCGCCCCGCACGAGGTGACGGACGACCAGATCAAGTTTGCCTGCCAGGAGGCCAACATCTACGACTTTATTCTCTCGATGCCCGACGGCTTCAATACCGTTGTCGGGTCCAAGGGCGCGCTGCTCAGCGGCGGGCAGAAGCAGCGCATCGCCATCGCGCGCGCGCTCGTGCGCGACCCCAAGATCCTGCTGCTCGACGAGGCCACCAGCGCGCTCGACTCGGAGAGCGAGCACGTCGTGCAGGCGGCCCTGGACAAGGCCGCCAAGGGGCGCACCACGATTGCTGTGGCGCACCGCCTGAGCACCATCCAGAAGGCGGACATCATCTACGTGTTTGACCAGGGGCGGGTTGTCGAGCAGGGTACCCATGCCGAGCTGATGAAGCGGAATGGGCGGTACGCGGAGCTGGTCAACTTGCAGAGTTTGGAGAAGCATGGGTGATGGGTGATACCTAAGGATGGCGGTAATGGAAGGGTGGTAAAACATGGGAGGGTCGGATATCATTTTAACATTTTTGGGCGTTTCAGGGGATTTGTCGCAAGATAGACGGACAGACGGCGGCGGCTTATGTGGGATTTTGAGTTGCCAGGGTCTTGGATGTGTACGAAAATAATACAACTCCGCGTCACACCGACACTGTAGACAGTGCTTTTATCTTTCTGCGTTCAACTAGTTTGAGGCTGGGACACCAGAAAGGGCTCCTTTGCATTCGGTGGTCCTGTTGTCTTCTGTTGTCTTGCGTACCCTGATGGACCCATCTGAACCTGCGACAATTCAGATAAAGCTTTTTTGCATGGTGTATGGAATGAAAACTGACTGCGGCTAACTAAATATACAGATGGCTTGTTTCGGGCGCCAACTGATTGACCGACGTGTCAAAAACCACAAAACTTCATTCAACCTTGGCTTGCCACCGCGGCATTGAGTGGCTTTCAAGCGCTGGCTGGGCCTTTGCTGGCCACTTCAAAAGCTGGAAACTCCCCACTCACACCACTCCCAACTTTAGCATCAACTCTTTGCCGCCCGCCTCAGCCTACTCAGAGGCGAACTTGCAAGAAAGGGACAAACACCTTTGAGCGACGAAAGTTGACAATCTGTCCTTTGTTTCAGTTGGTGTCCAGCCCCGAGCCGAGACTGTATTATACAGACATATTGCCGGTCAGGTTGCATCTACATCTGCATCTGCATCTGCAAGAGTGCGCATTCGACAGTCAACTGCCCATCAAGGTGTCCGTCTAACACAACGTCGCGACTTCGTTTCTCAACACCACCAACACACATCTATCCATATCTGCAGCCCCAGCGCGGCCCAGCCAGCACGATGCGCTTCGACCCGGGGACCACAGTCTCCCTCCTCCTCTCGCTGCTCACCTTCTCTGCCCTCCCGTCCGGCGCCCTCGCTGCGCGGCCAAAGAATGCGGTTCTCTTGTCTGAGGTGCGTCCCGTCCCGCCCACCACCCACTCCCATTCCCTCCCCACCCTGAAGCACCATGCGGTTATGTTATGTCTGTCAATGCTAACCATATCATCCCATCCAACAGGTCCAATCCCTCACCCTCCGCTCCCCGCTCAAAACCACCGCCCGCCGCGTCTCCGCCATCCCTCGTATGTCTCCCCCCTTCCTACCCCTCAAAACTAGGTAACCCAAGATGCTAACATAGAAAAAGAACTGAAATGCGTCTCCCCCCTCCCCCTCTGCCGCCTCACCCCCACAATCCAAACCATGCGCTGCACCAACGCGGGCGCCTCCTACACCTCGCAAGACATCGCCTGGTCCTGCACGGCCACCCTGCCCTCCACCCTGCGCCTGGACTCAACCGAGGTGATCTGCGAAGGCTACTCTTCCCCCGACGACGCCTACGTGCTCAAGGGAAGCTGCGGGGTCGAGTACACTCTGGCACTCACCGACGAGGGGCGGGAGAAGTACCCCCATCTTGTTGGGTCTAAGACTAAAGAGGGGGGGCTCGACTGGGCGGGGTTTTTCTTTTGGGTGCTGTTTATTGCCGTGGTGGGGGTGATTGTGTATGCTGCCTTGATCGAGGCCCGAGACGGCGTCGACAACAACAACAACACCAACAACAACAGGAGGAGGCCTGGGGGCGGTGGTGGTGGTGGTGGTGGATGGGGACCTGGCGGCGGCGGCGGCGGAGGAGGAGGAGGCAGGTGGAATGACCCGCCGCCGCCGTACCCCGATCCGAAGCCGTCGTCGTCGTCGGCGTCGGGGTCTTGGTCTCCTGGGTTCTGGACTGGCCTGGCGACCGGTTCGGCGGCGGGGTATGCGGCCGGCAACCGGGGACAACGGAACAACGGGCAGAATAATGGCGGGTCTGGAGGCTGGGGGTCCGGCTCTGGCTCTGGCTCTGGCTCTGGCTGGGGCGGTGGCCGGTCGTCGAGTCCGGGCAACTCCGGCTCTGGCACGCCGCACGAGAGCACGGGCTACGGATCGACGAGTCGCCGTTGAGGACAGAGGGAGATAGATGTAAACTACCAAAGCATAGAGTAAGAGTCGCTGAGAAGATGAAATGGATATCAATAGCTGGCTTTGTACAGTATCCCTATCGTAGCGTCCCCGTCCCCTCAACGCCGGCTCCATATCCTGCTCGTCAAGCAAAATATAAATGACGGCTCGCAAATCCCTGTGCTTGCGCAAGCTCACCCGGATCAACCCATGCCGGGCCTAGTCACACACCACTAAATTACATTGTAAAGGATCCAACAGCTCCTCGTACACACATCTGATCATGAAGTCTGCGCTCGGCGCCGCCTCTCCCGCCCACATCATCGCATCGTGGCCGTGAGTGGGCACGGCGGGCCGTGTCGTTCTCCCCTGGGCGTGCTCGCGCCTCTGTGGGAGTTCCTTCCAGTCGTCCTGCAGCCCTGTGCCGACTCATAAATGGCTGTGCCGACTCATAGATGGGCGGGCATGGCGTCGGACCTGTCAAAGGCCTTGTTGCAGCTCGGGCACTTCCTCATGCGGTTCGCGAGCCGGTCGTCGACGCAGCCGTTGCAGAAAACGTGACCGCAGCCCTTGAGGATCGTGTTCTTGAAGTTGCTCCGGCAGACAGAGCAGATGACCAGATTCTAAAACACTGTTAGCTGAGAACGACGACACAAACGGCCAGACTCACCCTCAGCGCCTCCTCCTCCTCTGACGAGTTGCTCTGGCACTTGAGCTTCCACTTGTTGCAGTCCTTGCCGATCTCCTTGACGTCGACCCGGGCCTTTTCCAGCTCCGTCTCGGCCTTCAGGAGCTGCTCCTTCATGGCGGCCACCGCTGCGTCCTTGCCTTTGACGTAATCGCCGAGGAGGTTTAGCTGCGTTTGTTTCGAGTCGGCCCTCCGCGTCGCCTCGGCGCTTAGCTGCTCCAGCCTCTTCCGCTCTGCCGTGGCCGTCAAGATTTCCTGCTTCAACGCCGCGATCTGCTTCTCGAGGCTGCCGATAAGAGCCCGGTTCTGCGTCTCGACGTCCTTCAGCTGGGAGATGATCTCAGAGCTCTTGCCGTTCTGCGCCCGCAGTGTCCTAGTCTCGGCGGTGCGGATGTCCGTGTCCTTCCTAGCAGCAAAGTACTTCTGGTCCGCCTTGCTCTTCTCGGCCGTGAGCGTCGCAACCCGTTCCTCGAGGTGGTGGAAATCCATGACTTTCTGGTGCGCCAGCGCCATCGACTTCTTGTACGACTTCTCCAAGAGTGGTAGTTCCTTGTTGATGGCCTCAAAGTCCTTTTCCAGCTTCACGTATCTTCGCCGCAGCTCTTCCACGGCCAGAGCCTCGAGATCTGGGCGCGGGTCCGTCATGGCAGCGTCCTCCTTTGGCCGAAGTCGTTCGAGCTCCGACTCGAGTTCGGCGATGCGATCTACCTGTGCCTCGGCCAGCTCCTTGAAATGTGTCAGCGCCGTTTTCTCCTGGTCTTGGCTGGCCTTGCGCATCGCAACCTCGGCCAGGAGCTCGTCGCGGGCGGATCTAACGCGGGTGAGGTCCTGGTCTTTCTGCTGAAGCTGATCCTCTAGTTCCAAGGTGGCCGCCTGCGCCTCGGTTTCCAGTTTGGTCTTCCACTCGGTTCTTTCCCCGCGCAGCTTTTCCGCTTCTTCGCGCAGCTGCTTGTTGGTGGCCTCGAGATGGTTGATGCGCTTGATGAGATCCTCGTTGTGCCCCTTGAACTGTTTAAAAACCTCGGTCCGGGCATACTCCTCGTCCGTCACGGCGTCCTTTTTGAGCTTGAAAGTCGAGTTCTCCTCGGTCAGCGCCTTGTTGTCGGATAACGCGGCCTCGAGCTGCTCCTTCTGCTTGGCCACAACGGCAATTGCCTCCTGGTACTGCAGCTTGAGTGCCTCGCTGTCCCCGTTGGCGATGCCGGAACTGGCGCCGTTTTCGTCCTTGGAGGCCGGATGAGCGGTTGCGCCCGCCAGCGCTTGTTGCTCCAGCTTCTGTACCTGGGCGCTCTTCGCCCGGTCCAGCTTGCGTTCCGCCTTAATGACCTTGAGGGTGGCCTTGTCGTACTGCTCCGAGAGTGACGCATTTTGCGCCTCCAGTCGGTCGACTTTGACGACCAACTCCTTCTGCTGAGCCAGCAGAGATTTGACCTGGGACTCGAGCTGCGCCACTTCGGGCTTAACCTCACCTCGCGCGCCAGCCAGTCGCTTTAGTAGGGCGTCGGCCTTGGACTTGAACGCCTTCCCTTTGTCGCCGAGGTGCCGCTGGAAGTCTTTGCTGTCCTTGAATGCAAGGGCGGAGCCCGGTGCTAAATCTGCCGAACTGCGGGATGGTATTGCGCCGTCAACCAGCAGCTCGATTTCTTGCAATAGCTGGGCGCGGTCAGCGGAGTCGGCGGGGCAGCCGGGCGTCGGGACGTACCTGGAGCACCCATGCGTCAACTACCCGGATATGGTCGTCGTGGTCTGTCGAGCCCTTCTCGAGTTCCTGTACGCGGCTTTCCAGGTTGATTTTCTCCCGTTTGTACTCGAGCATTTGGCGGTATATGGCGCCCTTTTGGTATTCCTGCACGCGCCCATGTCAGCCAACCCGTCGCCCGTGTCCGTGCAAAGAGTCTCCATATACATCGTAGCGAAGAGGCAGCGGGATGATGATGGGAGGTAGGAGGAGGGCACTGGAAACAGAGAGAGGCCTGAGAGGAGCCGGGCGTGCTGTTGCCAGCATGCCGCGCATTAGCCACGGTCAAGGCAAGGAAACGCTGCAAAACCACCGCGTTTGATGCCTGCTGTCGTCGCAAGAATGGCCGCGGCATCGGCGCGACGGCGGCATGGGCCCGGCCTGGGGAGGGGGGAGGGGGCAGGGGGCAGGGTGGCGCGAGGATGATGACGACGCAGGGACTGTCGTGTGACAGACACACTCACCTCAATCCAGGCCTCTTCTCGCATGTCGCCGGCGTCGTCCTTGGACTTGCTGCTGCCGTTGACGGCCTGTCGCTTGCTCGGCGGCGCGCAGTCGTCGACCGCGCCCGACGCGGGTCTCTTCCTGTCCTCCATCTTGGCGAAGGTGGCAGGACGGGGCAGCGCGAGCGGAGAGGTGGCAATCGGCATCAGAAAAAGCGCAGCGACGAGAGCAATAAAGCAGGCCGAAGAAAACAAAAAGGATTAAAATCGTAGTCGGAACACGGGAAAGGGCGAGATGCGGCCGGTCGTCGGGTGCCTCGGCGACGCCCCCGGGGAAAATGAAGCTGAAAGTCGAGAGCCTGTGGTGAAAAGGAGCGTGCGGTTTGGGAATGGCAAGGCGAGAGAAAGAACGGGCCGCCGAGTTGCAAGTCCCGGTCGACCAAGGAAGGCTCATTTTCGAATGCTGCGGCATGGCGCTAGGCCGCTTTGGTGCTAGCGCTCAGCAGCCAATTGTCCTTGGTTATCATTTATCACCTCCGCCCCACGTCCGCCCGCTTTTTTCGCGCCTCTCGAAACGAACTGCACTGGCAGCGCCGGACTCTTTCAATTCCACCCTCCACTTCTCAGATTCTCAAAACCCGTCAACCCGCCACAACATTTTCCTGGGACCGACCACGCCCAGCCCGATTGCACTGTGCCGAAACCGAGACTCTAGCACACCGTCCTGGCGCTATTCCGGGCAATGCGCGACTGCGCGTGTTCCCCTCGCTAGCGAAAGACGACTGCGGGGCAGTGAACCGACAAGATGCTGAACAAGAAATCCGCCTTCAAGCCAAAGGCCGCCATCCGCCGGCCGGCTGCTGGGACCGGATCCCAAAGCGCCTCGCGTCCCTCGACTATAGAGCGATCGTCCAATAACACACCGGCGCCCCAAGAATCCTCGTCTTCAAAACCTCAACCTGCCCCGCACCCGGCTCCCAGCGTCCCGCAAGGCAACCCTCCTACCTCGGGCGGTGGGGCTGCTAAAGATGCCGGAACACCTTTACAAGAGCAGAACAGGCCGGTAGCACCAGATGCCGTGGAGCCAGCGCCGCAGGCCAGCACAACCTCCGCTCCGCCTGCCATTGTCCCCGAGGGAACGGACGAGACGCCCGCCGCCCCAGCTTCTAAGGCGACACAGAGAGAGCTGGCCGCTGCCCAATCCGAAAAGCCCGTAACCCAGAGTGCGCCGACTGTCCGAGAGCCTGCCTCGTCGAAAACGCCAGTATTAAATACAGTTAGTACCAGTGCCGAAGCTAGCACTGATGCTCGGTCAACGGCGGTCACGGGTACGGCTGCGGCCACTACTTCAACGGACAGCACTGTTTTCTCCCTCGAGACTCCATCCACGACACAAACTCCCAGTACTGCTCCGACAACCGCACCGGCCACGGCTGCCACCCAGATTACCGTCCCCGATAGCCAGGCAGCTGCTCCTGAGAGCCAACAAGGCCAGACCGCAGCAGCACCTGCTGAAACCCCTGCCAGCGAGCAGGTGCAACCCACTACCGAAGCAACATTCGAACCTGCGCCGGGCCCCTCCCAACCGGCAAAGCGAAAGCGTGGTCAGAAACGGACAACAGCTACCGCCCCTGGTGAAGACGCCGCCGAACAAAGCCAGGCTGCCCCTCCGAAAAAGCGGCTGCGGAAGAGGGCCGCTCCACTTCCGGGTGAGGAAGGATATCAACCGGCGGCTCGGAGGGCAACCCGAAGCCGGAAGCGCAGCGGGTCCGCGGCGGAGAACGGGGAAGCCGAGGAAGACGGCGACGAGAACACAGGACAACCTAAAAAGAGACCTCCGCGGCCCCAACGCGAGGCCACGCCGCCCGATGCCGAGACTGTCGAGATCGACATCACCCAGGTCAAGATGGCCGACCTAGCCAAGGATATGCACATCGGCAAGAAGTTCAGCCTGCACGACGAGCTCATGGAGCGCGAGCGCGCAAAGCGACTCCGATACAACGAGCGGAGGAAGCGACAACAAACCGGCGAAGAAGGCGACGACACCGCAGCAGACGGAGAAACCCCCGGCGTACCACCGTCCTCCAACCCCAACACCAGCACCCAACCGACCCCCGCCGCCACGGACGACGCCGCCGCCGAACCCCCCGCCGACAGCAGCACCCGCGCCCCAATCGGCGAGACGTACCAAATCATCGACGGCGAGATCGTGCTCGACCACCGCTCCCTCCAAGTCGACCGGCACGCGCGCGCCCGCGAAGAAGCCGGCGAGCTCGTCGAGATCGAAGAAAACGACTTCACCCACCACACCACCTCAGCCACCTACCTCCGGCGCAACCTCAAACCCCAACAGTGGACCGACGACGAGACAGACCTCTTCTACCAGGCCCTGCAAGCCTTCGGCACCGACTTCGACACCATCTGCCGCATGTTCAAGAGCAAGACGCGCAAGCACATCAAGCTGAAGTTCAACCGCGAGGAGCGCGTCAACCCGGCGCGCATCACGGCCGCGCTCGTCGGCGAGAAGAACGTCTCGATCGACATGGAGCAGTACCAGCGCGCGACGGGGCAGGAGTACGAGACGGCCGAAGCCATCTACGCCGAGCAGAAGAAGGCCGAGGAGGAGTTCGAGGCGCGCCAGAAGGCGCTCGAGGACGAAAAAGCAGAAGAAGTGCGCCGCAAGAAGGAGGAGGTGCTCGCGCAGCTGAACAGCGCTGTCGATGGGGAGGGGTCGTCCAAGAAGGGCGGTAAGCGGGGGAGGAAGAAGAAGGGGCCTGCCGTTATGGGGCTTTGAGATGTACTCTTTTCACGGCGGGTCTCTTTTGACTTTCTTTTCTTTGCCCTCTCGCATGGTTATCTTTTGCATTGGGTTCTTTTTATACAGACGGCGCGGTGCGTTTCAGGGACGGCTAGGAATCGCCATGGGAATTGTTGGCTGGTGGCCGCAACCAGGACAGGTCGGGGGGCATGACGCGGAATTCCACCGCGATGGATTAGTTATTTGATACCCTTTTTTCCATTATCAAACAAGATCGATTCCCGGGTCCGGGGTCGGCTGGCGAGCCTGCGGGAATAGAGATACAAAGGGATGCTACGTAGTCAACCGGGAGCGTTGCCGACCCGGATGGATGTATGTACGTGTAACACGATCTGTTGAGCTCAATCAGAGCGATGCCCTCGAAAACTGGATCAATACCTCAGTCTCAAACCTCGCTCGATTGCGAAAATCCACCGATTGATTCATGGTATCCTCGGAGGGCTAACTCCTCCGATTCGCCATCCCACGCCACACCTACCGCAAGATGCTGCAGTGGAACCGACGGGTGCGTACTTCCATTCTCCAGCTCGTCGCTCCATCCGCACCCCCTCCCATCTGTCCACCTTATGTTATTATCCCGTATAGTACGAGGGGCCAAGCCTACGGCAGTTGTCCATCGATCTGCCAACTACCGCCATGTGCTTGCAAATGATTTGAGGGGGGTCAAAGACTGAATGAATTGCTTCGCAAGCATCATCAACGATGCCCCATTCCGTATGCTCATTGCCAACCGACTCCCGACCAATCCCGCCATGAGAACCGAACCCTAGCTAGGACGTCTAGCCCAAATTCCCATATCGCATCCAGATCTCCACGAGAAATCGCAAAGGCCGGGGGTCGTAACCCTTCCACCCAGAACTCCGAAAACGATGATAGAGAAATCAATGCATATTGACATCGTCGTCGTCATCGGGCTGGTCAAAGAGGAAGTTTGCCGCCAGCTCCTCGTTCTTGTCGCAAGCAAAGTAGGCCTGGATCGCTTGGTCTTGTGTGAAGCCCAGACGAGTAAGCCTCTCGATGGCGTCGCGCTCCTCCTCCGTGACGGAAATCTGGTGGGCTCCAGGAGGGAGCGGGGCATCGTCGTCGCCGCCCGACTCACTAAGTAGGGAGAGGAACTGCTCGGGGTTATGGGCAATCAGCTGGGCAAGCTGCGGGTTGCCGGCCCCGAGCTGCTGGAGAATGGGCTCGAGCATCTGAGGCTGTTGCTGCACCACCTGGCGGAGCTGCTGGAACTGTGCGTTGGCACGGAGCCACTCGAGATTCCCCAGGCCCTGCCCGCCGGCGGCGGCGGCAGCGGCAGCAGCAGCGGCGGCACTCGCGCCCGTGCCCGCGCCCGCACCGCCACCACCACCACCACGTGCGCCAGAGCCGCGGCCTTGCTGGGCGGCAAGGTCGAACAAGTTCACGGCGGCGTCATCCTCAGCGACATCAGCGGCAGCAGCAGCGGCCGCCGGGGCCGAGGAGTCGGCAGCCGGGGCAGCCTGGCGAGCCGCAGCGGCGGGTTGTTGGAGGTGCTCGGGAATTCCCTGAAGAAATGGTCAGCCACGAATCTCGAGTCAAGGTCACTTCGTAAACGACGACAGAACATACGCCCAGGAGGTACTCCACGGCACGCTCGGGGTTGTAAAAGGCAGCGCGCATAGCAGCGTCGATCTGCGCACGCTCAAATCCCATGGCCTCCATGTTGGCAATAGCTTCGGCACGCTGCTCGCCCATAGCCAGGGCATTGGGGTCATTGGAACCGGCCTCGGGGGCGGCAGTCCGGTTCGGGGTCGGTGTAGCAGGAGCAGCCGCGGCAGTGCCCGAAGTCTGAGAAGGAGCGGCCGGAGGCGCCGGGGTAGAGGTTTGTGCCGGCGCCGGGGTGGCGGGGACGGCGGACGAAGAGGCCTCGGGGGCCGGTGCAGGCTTGGGTTCCTTGGGCTGAATCGGATGTTTTTAGCGCGGCAAGACATTGGCGCCCATGTATCCAAGCATACCTTGTTCACGACGCAAACCACGAAACCCTTCTCCTCAATCTTGTAGGTCTCGACGGTGTCCTCATCCTTGAGAATTTTGCCTAAAGCACTGGGTAAGCTGACAGCTCACGCAGCAGAATATGGGAGCCGGTTGCGTACCGGAGTAGATCAGCTTCTGGAGCTTGGGATCCCAACCCCGCTCGTCCGAAATCCTCTGCTTGACGGCAGAGATCTGAGACCCGTCAGTTTCTAGCTCGGCAACGTGGGTTCGGAAGGAGAGCGGCGCTGGCAAAGCATCCGCGAGCCGCCCTCGTTGTTGTTGTTGTTGTTGTGGCTGCGGCCGGCGGGCCAGGCAAGGTCGTGGTGGCGGGTCGAGGGCGCGTATCGAAACATGAAGAGGGGTAACCTACGAGATCGGTCGGCTCGACGTCGAGCACGAACTTCTGCTGCTTGAGATCCTGGATGCGGGCGGGCATGAATTAGCATCGGCACATAGGTACCGGCAAAATGGGACGAGCAGCTGAGGTGGGCAGCACGGTCGGGTGCGCGGGGTTGGGGTTTCGGGCAAGAGCTGCCAGCTCTGATCGGGACCAACGCACCTTGAACGTCACCTTCATGGTGGGCAATCTGATGCCGCCGACAGCGGGATTTCTAGAATCTGTTCGGTGGGTGATCCGCGATCCTGATGGGGAGGTTGTGCGTTGCCCGGTTCTGTGATTCTGCAGAGGAATAGCTGCAGTGTTGTGTTGTGTGCGGTGAATGGTTCAGTGGCAAAAGGCAGGCAGCAGGCGCCGTTGAGAGGCCGCAGAAGTAAGCCAACTTTGGTTGGAGCAAAGTGGGGCATTTGGGGGCACGCGGCCGCTGTCGCCTAGCAGCTGGTGCACCTGTCCCACTCTTGGGCCAGCCTTACCTCAGGCTGGGTTTGAGCTGCTGCTGTTCCCCGCCAATGGAAACCAACCTCATTCTCAACACCAACAAATCATCGCCATCAGGCCCGGAGTGCAGGCACTCAACTGGCCGAGTCAAGCGATGTGACTTCTCAAATGTCTTCCCTTCCATTTCCTTGCGTCTTTGCTTCTCTAGTTTGTTTCTTCATTTTCACAGAGGCACCGACAAGTTCTCATCTCACCGTTGAAAGGACGATATTTGAGTTAACCAAAGTTGTCTATTCTCTAACCTCGTAACTCCGGGAGATCGTCACGAGACGAATGCCCTCCTCTTTGCCTGTTCCCCATCTTGATCCAACGCCGCGCTAAGTATCAATCATTGGTATCGCTGCCCCAAACCTCGAGGCACCCAACTCAAAAACAAAAGAAAAGCAGATGCACCTGGACCTTTTTCTGCCGGTCCACTGCACCATAGTCATAACTCATCAGGATCTCCACAACTGACTGAACTCGCCGTCAAGATCACGCTGTCGCCTGCTGCTCCAAGCCGGACGCATCCTCACCCCCGCTGGGAATCTCGTCTTTGCGGCTCTTGTAAACCGTCAAGCTCGACCTCGGCCCAGCATTGAGGATGTAGTCCGGAATCGGCGGCGTCATCTTGCGCTCGGTATCCACGCCCGCGGCAACATCGACCGCCTCGTCCTCCTCCTCCGTGATCTCAGGCGAGGTGCTCCCCGCCCGCCGGTGTTGAACGAAGGAGTCGCACGAGCCGGCGCGGCTGAGCGGGCTGGGCGCGGGGGGGAGGCTCTCGCTGCGCAGGCGGCGCATGCTCTGGATGCTGCGGATGCTCTGCTTGTCGCCCGCGATGACCTGCCCCGCGTTGGGGGCCGCCACGACGACGGTCCCGGGCGTGGCGCTCGGCGGCTTGGGCGAGTCGGACCGGAAGAGCGGGTGGATGTGGGCCTCGCTCGGCGACGCCTGCTGCGTGAAGGCCGCCCGCTGCGCGTTGATCGTCCGCGTCGACACGGGGCTGTAGCTGCGGCTCCGCCGCCGCGTGCGCGGCGGCTCGAGCATGTCCAGCGCCGTGCCCGGGCTGGGGCTTCTGCTGGTCGTCGGGCTGGCCGGGATGGTCTCGAGGAAGCGGCCAGGCGGTGGTGAGGACGACTCCAGCACTGTCTGGCGGTTCTCTGGGTCTACGGCTGACGTGTCCCAGGAGTCAAATCCTACTTCGGTTGAGCGGGATTGGCGGTCTTGCGGGGCGGCCAAATCGAGAGAGGCAGGTCGGTGGGCGGACGGGCGGCTGATGGATAACAGACGCGTCCTGGACGTGATGGGCCGGATGGCATGCGAGAGCGACGTTCGGATCGAGCTCATGGTCTCGGACCTTGAGCGGCCGCCGCTTGATCCGGGAGGTGTCGGCGAGTCGAAGGAGACACTGCCGCGGTCCTTGGCCGATGTCGGGGTCGTCTCGTGGTAGGGAACCGTTTTGATACGCGGCCCCGACTTGTTGTTACCCTGCTCGGCATGGGTCGATATCTCGGGGTGAGACCCAAGTGCCCTCCCGGCGATAAAATGGAAAACGAAAAAGACGAGTTGTGTCGCAAAAGCCAGCCCCAGCGCAACTGAGGATCCCACCAAGAAACTCCCTACCCCCAACCCCAAAATGGTGCTCAGCGGATCATCGACGACCTGGCTGAGGCAGACGATAGTCGCCACCGACACAGCCGACGCAACTGTGCACAGAGCCAAGCCCGCGCCATACCATATCCTCCTCCAACACCCCAGACGGGCACTCGGGGCCCATGGCGCGACGTGGGAGATGCTGAGAAAGGGCAGGGCGACAAAGATGACGGCCTCGAGGACCGTAGCAACGATGGCCGTTATCCTCACCGACGGCGCCCGATCCGCCGGTGACCGAGCCAGGATGATGTGGATGGCCAGGATGGCGGTGGTCGGGAGGAATGCAACCGCGCCCAGCACGGCTGGGACTGCGCGGGGTATCGCCATGTCCCCGGGTTTGTGGATTGCCAGAAGCCGGAAAACCTGGGGTTGCCGAAATGAGGGTGAGACAAGCGCCAGGCGAATCGAGGGTGGTGAAACGGGTTTTTTATCGGTCCCCCTTGGTGCTCCAGGTCTGATGGCAAACGGAGCCTTGCGTCCAGCCGTCCGGAATGCTCGCCCCCGGAACTCCAACCCCTCCCGTTCCCTTCTTTCTTTCCCTTCTTTCAACCTTCCTCCAACAACAACAAAGGTCTCCTTTTTCCCAAACGTCCGGCTACCCTTCCCGGGATGCGGATAACTGCAAGTACCAGCCTGCACGCTGCTGTCGTCGTCCGCCGGCCGGAAAACGCGTGTTTCGAACGAACTGCCTGGTCCCAAGGAGGCGGGCAGCGAGGGGCGGGGGTCCGAATGTCACTCCCGGTTGTTGGAGGGTGAAAAGAGAGAGAAAAACGCTCAAACGGCTGCTTGCCAATGACGGGGTGGTGGTGAGGATGGAAGCTCCCCGGTCAACAACCGTTGCGGGGCGGCGCCGATATAAGCGGGCTGCTGTTTAGCAGCCGTGTGTTCATGCGAACCTGGGTCACTGGGTCCCGGCACTGAGACAATGGCATTCCAGGGCTCTGCCGTTCCGTTCTTGTGAGAGTAAACCCGGCTTTTGGGTTGTGTACACACAGCAACAAAACGATTGGTTGAGATGCCGCGGGCCGATCTGGTGTTGAATTGAATAAATGGTTGGATGGCGGAAAAGAAGGTTAAGGCTGAAGGCGGCCGCGCTATCAGGCCGCTCCAATATGCCGGGGGGTTTTGTGTGTGCGTGGGTGTGGGTTATGCTGAAAGCTGACAGGTTCAACTTGTTTCTTCTCGGCCAAGGCAGGAGGTTAAAAGGAGGGATATCTGGCTGCTTGTTTGGTGTAGGTGGTGAGTGAGTGAACGACGTGAGAGAAGGACGACGACGAAAAACAAAAAAACTTGGGTTCCCGCCCGTCTAGGTGTGGGCTCCCCCGGCTAAATGTAGCAACAACGGCACACACACACACACAAGCACGACGCGTCCGGATCGCGTGGAGCCCTCCTCCTGCTGGGGGCCATTGTTGTTCGTCCCAGACTCCCAGCCCTGAACCTGCAGGTTGGGATGCTGTGCCTTGCTGGGCAGCCTGGCAGGTGGCAGCAACATGGTTGTGGAGGGGGGGTGACATTGGACCGAGCCGCGGGCCAGCCATGGCAGGGATGCCCCCTTGCAAGGTTGCGTGATCGAATCCCGCTCGGGCCCCGACCGAGACATGGGTGATCCAGGTGCCTAGCCGAGCGAGGAGGCTTGGCTGGGAATACGCCAGAGAAGGCAGATCGGGGCCGATCCGCCACGATGCTAGTGCAGCTGTTTGATGGCGATGTCTTGCTGTCGCATGCTGGTGTAGCTGACACCCAACGGTGCCTCAGACAATTGTTTGTTTGTGTTGCGATGCTGGCAAGGAGCGAAAGCTGTTGGGTTCAATGTTCCAACAGTCCAATCAGGCCCGAAGGCTGGCTGGTTCGTCCCAACCAAGACTGGCTCCAAAGACGAAGCTGGTTGCCGGCATTGGTGGACTGATTACTGGAGTACAAATTGGACCTCATCAATCGCGGCCGAAGACCAACACGATCATGCCAGATTCCGAGAAGCAACCAACACTGCACCGAGCCGCAGTATGACCACCTCCAAGGCATCCGGCGCGTCGGACAAATAATCTCACTCGCAGGAGAAGAGTCGCGGTGGGTGTCACAGCAGGTCCCATGCAGCGAGCTACCACATGTGGACTGTTCTGTATATTAACTGGTTTCGCCTCCTTCTCGATTTGTTGCTGCCTCCTGGCTCTCCAAGGCACGCAGTAACCCTTTTCCTTTTCCTTTTTTTCGTTCTTTTTTTACCAGTAAACTTTTTTCTGGTAGCAGGGCTGCCTCGGGTTCTTCGGTTGTTCTATCAGCGACACCCCGCAACGCATCCGCTGGTCCAAACCGGCCCCGGTTTGTTCAGATACGCACGAGATTGCCTCGAGTCTGGCCAGTTGGGTGTCGACTGCCGCAAACATGCTTCGAGTCCACCCAACATCTCCCGGCCCTGTTTTGGAAGCCGCTCCGTAAACAATGACTTGTTGACGCACGGATCGCCCGCTTAGGTTCCTTCCAGAAACACTGGTCGAGCGATGCCAAGAGGCCAACTCGATCGCTGTGGAGCATCCCAAAACAAAGCCTGATCCGTCATCAGCTGGGATGATTTCGGGAGAACCGAGAAACAAAACATGAGGTTGTTGTGTTGGTAAAGATCGGCTGCAACCTGGCTCGGAGATCAGCCAGCGTGGCTAGACGACGGAAGGAGGTCTGAGACTGGACCGTCCGAGTTCCTTCCATCAAACCACAGTGCGACCGAAAGTGGTGAAACGAAACCGACTGTGTGCTGCCTGCTCTGGGCTTAGCGCCGGTTACGCTGATGCAGGTACCAAAACGTTTGCCGATGCGGCCCCACACAGGGCTGACTGCCACCTGGCTAGGGCCGATCCAACGGCTCAACCTTCCAAGAATAGCCGAGCGCCCAGTTTCGCACAGGCCTGACGCTCGGCTCGACGTGCTCTTCGCAGCAGTTGCGAAAGCTCAAACGGCAGTTGGGAGGAGACACCAAATCTTCGTCTTCGCCAGGCAGGCAGACAGACAGGAAGAGAGGAGATCGCGAGATTTGCGCTGTGGAACGCGTACAGCAACCACAGACGGCGCCGCAGCAGTGACTCAGCCGCAGCCGGGCCACTTCTGATTCGCCAATTCCTTTCCTCTCCCTCTGCAAAAGAATCCTTCTTCCGAGCCGCCCGCCGCCGCCGGGAGTCCAGTGCGAAGTGGGCAATTTCCCACCTCCTTGGTTCATGACACAGACGTCAAGGCCACCAATTGCCGTCTCATCGACCTTCCAGTTTTCCCCCCTCGCAGAGTTTTCCTCGGTCTGACATGCAGACGCCGCTGGCAACACCCGCCCCCCTCCCCAGTTCATTTCCCAGGCCTGCAGCTCTCGAGAGGCCCGGTCCCTGTCTCTGTCAGCCGCTGACGACAGCATGAGTGGAAAGCCCAACCTGCCTGAGGCATTTCTTTTGGCTTCTTTTCTTCATTTTGACTCCGCTCTTCCGCGGTCTGGATTCTTTGGAAGCCCATAAAATCGCCCGGCCTTGGTCCGAACCGTGGTTCGTCGCGGAGTTTGGACGGGTTTCTCATCATGGTTACATCACAGGCTGGATATGGTTGTCGGAATCTTGCCTTGTTGCGGAAGGAGATCGAGCAGCTCAGCAGAAGTACTTACATGTACTGGGTATGTTCCGGTCTCGGCCCGACGGTCAGGTTCTGGCAATCTGGAAGACGGATGTATGAAGCTCCGCTGCGGACGCTCACTCATCTCCTTCGGAAGTTCAGGCCCTTGACGTGGTCATTGCTCATAACCTCGTCTTCACCTACCCCCGGGGTTGGTTTCATCTTTTGGCTTTTTTTCTTGCTACCGAGGCGTTCCCGGCATCTCGTTAAGCTTGGGTCCATGTTGTGGGGACCGTTTCAAAATGAGATTTTAATGGCCGACTCCACTGTTAGTGGCAGTGTTGAGTGAGATGGAGTTGCGTTGTTCCAAGAGCTGTGTTGAAAAACCGCTCAGTAACGTCATCTTTTTGACACATTGAGCACACACTGCTCATCGCGAGGTTATCAGGCCCATAAGCGGCATCAGCAAGGTGACGGCAAGAGCTTATGTTGGCGTCCGATTTGGCGAGAGTCAAACAATGCAAGTACATGTAATTAGGGCATGACAAACGAACACGTGGGTTGCCTGGCAACGTGGGCTCACTAGCAAGTTTCCTTCGGGGATGAAGCTTGTCAAATGTAGGGTCCCCCAGCCCCCTATCAGGCTCAAGTATCTCCCGACTGTCTGTCTACCTATGGTGGGGGGTTGGCCTCTCCAACGAGACATCACGAGCCTCATTTGAGATTGCAGTCCGAATGGGCTTGCACCATCTCCCATGATACCTTGCATGGCGGAACAGTCCGTCTACGCAATTTCCGTAAGTTAAGAACGGCCTCGAGAGCGCAAGAGAACCGGACCTACAGCAAAGCCCACGCGCATTCCCTACCGCACGCCGCCCAGGGCTGGCTGCGCAAGATCAACAGTGACGCATCAAGGTTGACTCAATCCAGATCAGCTGCCGCAGCAAAGAGTAAACTGACACTCTCGTCGGCGAAAAAGAAGAAAAAGGATTACAGCCGAGTTTCGCATTTGAAAGAGTCTGGCCCAACCAAAACCAGCCATAATCTAAGCCCACGTTACACATATACATACACATGAATCTAGGTGTTCAAGCCTCAACTTCGTCGACTGGCCCTTGATAACCAGTCCAGGCTGAGTCAAGAATGAACCACCGAATGTTCTGTTTGGAATTTCAATATCGAGTCTAGGACTACCTATTCGGTTCGTCTCAGACAGACAGACTTACCACTAGTAACCATAGTACTGTACTACAACTAGCAGTACTAATACCATCATCCGTCCCCACAGATCACCTCCCCCTCCAAAATCTATACAGGACAGGACAGACTAGAGTCAGTGGAGCCCCGTCTACTTCTTCCCCTTCTTCTTCCTCTCAAACACCACCACCTGCTCAGTGCACCCCTGGCACCGCGCGTGCGGTCCACACGCCGGGTTGGTGCACTCGTACGGATGGTAGCGGGGGTCATTGTTGCGGTCGCAGACGCAGCACATCCAGATGGTGGCTGTTATGGGGGCGGGCATTGTTATGTAAATGCTGGGAAGGAAAATGCTTCTCTGAGTGTGATTTGAAATTGGTTTCGGGCTATTTGTTGATGGGGTGGTTGGTGATAAGTTCTAGGAGTGAGTATCATCGCAATTGTTCTCCGGTGGCGTGGTTGGGTTTTAATAAGGCTGACTGGGGATTATCTTGAGTTGAGAGGACAATGAGCCTGTTCTCTTCGAGAGATCCTAGGAGCTAAAATTGGAGGTCGGAGTATCAAAGGGCTCAGGGTGTAGTCAAAGACTCTCCCCTGGTCTAAGCTGGGAGGCAGTACAAAGCCCATCGTGGCAGTCAGTGACTGCGACCTCGGTCAAGGGAGAACTGGACTCAAGGCGAGGGAACTAAGGAAACCTATGAAGAGTTTACGGCAATTCATATGGTTCAGGGACCGGCAGAGCAAGGTTTCCTAGATGATGAGTTTACTTTCACTTACTATCACCCACAGAACTGAATCCTACATGATATGAACATACACAGGAGTTACTGTTACTTTGAGCGCCCCCCACGTTGAGAGCTCTAACCAACAGAATTCAATGTTCGACTAGGCCTTCCGGTGGACAAACCTGGGGTGGCTCAAGAGTAAAGTGACTTCAAGAGTAAAGCCAGTCGGATCTGTCAAAACAGCAATCCCAATTGGAATCAGGCACCCGGCTAGAACCAAGACAACGTTGATTTCCTCCCTCCCACGATCTTTCCGTCAAATGATTCAATCAAGATTTAGGGTCAAATCCGTTCCCAAGACGACCTAACAGACACCCCACGCACTCAGTAGACTATAGGGGTTCAAACCCAAACAGGGGCCGTCCCATATCGCTACCACACACACACACAAATACCCTAGAAGAAACCGACCTCCCAACAACACAACCTTTGATTCCCATTGGCAGCCAGTCAGTCCCCTCCTTGCCCACCGGTTGGCTACAGAGGAATCCATCCGAGACGGGACAGCATGCCAGTCACGATCAACCTGCCCACTTTCGCTGTCTGGTTGGCTGGCAAAGGCACAGAGAGACTCGCCATGATTGGCGCGAACAGGACGGCGTATGTGTTCAACGTCATCTCCGACGCTGGTACTATAATCTCTCATAGAAGAGCCGTGTGATAATCTGTTCCAGTTGTCAAGGGCCATACCTTTATCCTCTGATGACGACTTGATGTCGGGTCGAGTTGTAGACGGCTGCGGCATCAAGCTGACCAGTCTCCTTGAGAACGGGTCAGGTCTCAACAACCACCTCCTTGCATCGTCACAGCACAAAATAAGGTACCTAGATAGTTGACTCGTGAACAGAACGTTGGATTTCTCCCTCGTACCCCTTCCTTCGGGGGAGGTTGACTGCGCGGGCAGCTAGGGCAGTGTTGAGAGTTCAAGATACAACACTACCTGCCCAACGCCCATCCCAAGCCTACTGATCCACGACCACATATCTGACTCTGCCAATACGTATTACAATTACAACACCAGATCATACCCCCCGTCTTCCCCACCGAAGCACCCAGATCTTGGTACATTTATTATACAACCCCCGCTGCGCCCCGTTTTGACCATTGCCAACTCTTCCACCCAAGTAGGGTGGCTTCTCAGCAACCACCTGTCGAACACTGCCTCATCATCATACAACGGTCATGGAAAAACAACGAAAGGAAATCTCAAGACGGGTAAAATGAAACATAGCAGTCCGATGTAGGCCGTGATAGAACGGCATAAACAACCAAGAAAAAGAAAAAGCAGGGCAAGGAAAGGAAATTAAGTCGATGGTTGCTCTTTTAGGCCGTCTAAAATCGTAGTCGGTTCGTCAAGAAACATGCAGAGTGTCTGTCGTGCTCGTGCCATGCCATGCTCCCAGTGGCTCGTCCATGTCGTACGGCATAAGGTACCTAGGAGAGATCGTAAGATGCTGTAGGTCGGCCGTTGTGTCGTCGCGCTTCATTCTATCGTGCTGCTGTGCGGCGGTGCCTGAATACCAGACGTCAGGCTGCCAAGTAAGGTCCCGATATGCAAAGGAAACGCGGCGTATCTCATCGCCGCAAAAGGAAGGGGGAAGAACAAAGACCCCCAATCCTGGATACCCTGGGGTATATAGGTCGGCTAAACCAGAAGGAAAGACAGGAGGTTCTGCCACCAACCCACATCGCCGAGGGCTTGTGTCAGTCCCAGTTGACCGAATCACATCTTGATCGGCTCTGTCGACGCTGGCTGGCTTTCTTCCTTCACCGGCTCTGGGGCGCTCGGTAGAGGAGGGGTCGCCGTGAAGTGTCGCGGTTCTGCCGACGCAGGGTGTGCCGACGCAGGGTGTGTCAACTCTCTCGGTGGCGGGAGTGGTGGCCGGGGCAAGATTGAGGTGTATGTTGATGCGGGGCGTTCTCGCGCCGGAGGGTCAGCAGCCTGGACCTGATAATATTCCCGATGATTGGTCTCGTCCCGCCAGGCCTGGTATTCCGGTCCTGGCACTGCTGGCGACCTGCCGGCTGGCTCAATGGCCGGCAGACCCTGGGCTGGCCGAGGCGCGATCTCGGGCAGCCCCTTCTTCGGCCGCTTTGGATTAGGAGGATGCAAGCCCGGGCTTTGTGGTTGAGGAGCGGGCGCGGACGCGGGGGAAGGGGCAATCGGGGCGGGCGTATTTGGTGACGTCGACACCTGCCACGTATTCTGAGATGCCTTTGAGGGACGCCCGCGTCTACGGGGTGCCGGGGCTGGGTTGTACGGCGCTACAGACGGGGCGGGAACTGGGGGGCCCGGGGCATAACCGTTAGGGCGCGGCAGGATATTCACTGGCTGCGCTCCCGGAGCAGGCTGGATGGCGGGGCCCAGCGGAAACCCGTGCGGCGACACTAGACCTGGAGAGGCAACGGCCTGTCTTTTGTTGGGGCCGTCGTCGGGGAGATCGCCCAGCGACTTTCGCTTTGGTGCCGAGACCAAGGACGGCGGCGGCATTGGCATGTCGAACATGTCCTCTGCCGCATGGAGACATTGGCTCATGTTGCGCCCTGCGACGGTAGGTTAGGGGCTTGTACTGGGCACGGAACGTCGACGCGGTAGCCACGGCACCTACCTCCCGGCAGCTGCATGCGTAGCCAGTCCGGCTGAATCCCATGCGATTTGGCAAAGTCCACGAGAAGGCCGACATCCATCTGGCTGAGCTTAATCATCTCGGCGAGCAAGAAGCGCTGCGCACGAATTATGGTTAAACCATTTGGACGGCAGAAGCGGGGGTTGAGCGACGTGTGGTAACGCACCTTTTCGGCATCACTAAAGACAGACTCCATGACTGCTCGTGGGATCGGCTCCCTGGCGCCGTGGACGGGAAGGAGACGAAGAAGCGAGGAAATGTGGCATAAGCTGGTGGTGGTCGGTCATTTGATGAGGCGCGGATGTGACGAGTCGCTCGGAGAAAGAGGAGGCCGCTCGTGATCCGGATTTCTGGTCGTCGCAGCAGCAGGCGCAGTGGCGAAGCTGTGTATGTAGCAGGTAGGGCAAGCACCTATTTATGACGCCCGAATTGAGACGAGGTTGCTGATTAAAGCGTGCGCGCGTCCTGCAACCTGCAACGGCGAAAGGAAAGCTGGAAGGACTGAAAGACGGACTAGGGAATAAACGAGTGTCGAGATCCGCCGCGGGCGAGACCGTCAGCGCAGGAGTGCCGCCCGGGGTAAAGACAACATCGGGGGTCAAACTTCAGGAAGCTCGCACGCCGCGGATTCGAGTGGTTGACAATGGGCGGATCTGGGCGAAGGGCGGCAAACACACGCGAGCCGTCCGAAGCGCGCGTCTTTCGGTGCGGAGGGGCCTGAAGGTCGCAAACAAGCGACCAGAGTCCCACCGAAAACCCGCCGTCTGCTCCCTTGTCAGTGCTGCTAGCCCCGGGCCCCGGGCTTGGAGCTCGGTCCACAGTGCCGCCGGACACCCACCTTGGCCCTCCCCCTTTCTCTCCTGCACCACGTCTGCAGCAGGTCGAGACGCACGAGGCATCACTGAATCATGGCCACGCTTCCTTCTGGATCAAGACCCAGATCTGGCATGATCAGCCGCCCAAATCGCCAGTGTGTCTTTGATCCGCCGTGTGTGTCGCGCATTCGTGCCCCTCTGGAATTTTTCTGGGTCCTGCTGGGGGTCTCACAGGCCATGCAGCTGCAGCCAGATCACTTGACTGCTCAGGTGGCTAATAGCGTGCGGCCGGGTCGCGGCGGGATGGTGTGGACATCAACGCAGCCTGTCTTGGGCGAGATGGAAAATGGCACCGACCAAAGACGGAGCAGTCCAGTCGTCGGTCAAGCACACTCTCCCGGGCAGCGGGCCAGTTGGACGGCGAGTGGCAGTGTTGAAAGGGAGCGACTGCTGTTTCGGCAAGCCACAACAGGCCTTCTGCTGCTCAACTGTCGAGCTCGCACCACCAACCGGCTCTATCCGAGAGCGACGGCCAAACTTCCACATCCACGATCCCTGATTGCGATTTCCTCCTGTGGCGAGCACAGAAACCCGGACTCAAGAAGGGCGCCTACCCAGGTTGGAGATGTGCGTGGGGATGGGTGGCCGATTCCGTCCTCCAACGGCGGCAGCCACAGCCAGCTCTGCACGGAGGAGGAGGGCACCAGCGGCTCGCGACTTGCCAGATGATGAATGGGCCATCTGCACCCTAAAGTGGGCGTGCAGCTGCACATGTGACCCCCCGGTGCTCCTGCCCGGCCATGATAGGGCGCGGCAGTCTGGGGAAGGTGCCCCTCAGATTTCGGCCTGACCAGGAGCCCAATCTCGGTCCGCGCTTGCCCCGGGTGTTGACAGCATCTTGGTGATGCCCGAGACATGGCGCAGTTCTCGACTGCGTCTCTGGCCGTTGCACGACGAGACTAGAGGTGAAGTTCGATGCTTTTTCAAAGACTCAGCGCAATTGGCTCTGCCAGTCGAAAGGGGTACCCACCGGCCTGAGGTGGGAGCGGCCCGTTCAGGCGGCCCAATTGGCCGCATCGGTGAGGAATCCTCGCCAATGGCAGCCGCCAGACCGTCAGTCAGGCATCTCACAGGCCTGGGGAGATCGATCCGTTCTGGAAGAGCCGCATCGCCGGATCTCGGTGGGTCAGTGCTGTGACAGAGGCTTGGTGATGCTTTGAGAAAAAATTGTCGAGATTTTCGGCCCTGAATCATCGACAAGGAGGAGCTCGCCCAGGTCTTTAAATGCCTGCGTTTTGGGCTTCGCTTTGGGCTCTGCTCCACATCCGTCCTGCACGATGAGCTGGCACTGGACTGCGGCGGGCATTCCAGGTTCCTTCGGGTTACAAGCTATATAAAGGGCTGTTTTGGACTGGACCGCCATTCCGTCCTGCCCGCGGCGGTGCCAGACACTGTTCCCGGGTGCCATATCCATGCTCGAGCCATGCACACCGCTCCGATCCGCTGCAAGGTTCCGAGGGAGAAGCCCTGAAGGACATGGCGCCACGGAACCATCATCGAACTTCTCCGACCCATGCAAACAGAGTGAAAAGCATGCCACATTGCTGGGGTGGCGGCATGCGGGTTGGAGATCTCAAACCACCTATGCAAGTGATTGCTTGGATGGTTTCATCTCCTCGCGCGAGACTCTCCCACTAGCAAGAGGATAGCCATGATTTCATGATTTGGTGAGCCCATGAACTTGCCCAATCATTCCCATAACCACAACCTGAAGATACAGGATCGGTAAGTCGGGTTCCATGGTTCATGGGGCAACCTGGAACTTGATGCTCGACTCGATCTCAGGTTGTTACACACAGGAAGCGGGAGTTTGTGGGGCAGCCGGTGATGGACGGGACCTGGGAATGGCGGGGCCCGATGCTGCGCGGAACATGATCGGACCGTTTTGGTGGGGGCGGCTGGGCTTGGGGCCGGCTCCACCTGTCGGTATCGGAGGTTGGCCAGTGGGACACTGGGATTGGCGTCGCGCTCCATGTCTGGGTTTCGACATTCAGGTTGGAACGCCCTCTTCAGTACACTGCACAGCACGGCACTGCAGCTTCAGGCTTCAGTTAATAATCGGCTGTGGGAGAAAGCTTCGTACTGCTATGGGGGACAAGACGCAGCAAATGGTCTAGTTTTGGGATGCAAATGGAACGGACTTTACGGCCACCGTTGCCCGTCAACGTCGCTTGGACCCGCCCGTCGATTTTGGCCTTGCCCGTTTCCATGTCGCATGCTCGGCGCGCAGCAGCAGAATAGCTTCCTCCTCCAGAACCTCTCTCTGCCTTTCTTCTGCCCGCGAACTCTGCCCAACTCCGGACCACAACCTTTTGCATCCCGCACCGCCCTTATGTGCTTCGTCTCCCGCGCCACCGACGACACCCCTTTTCGCTTCTGTGCACGCCGCTCATTTTTGCCCGCGCTCTCATTTCGTCCCTAAGTCTCGATCCGTCGCTCCGCGCGTTGTGCGCTCGTTTGGTTGCCATGGAGGGAAGCAATCGTGCTTCGGGCACGGTGGCGGGGTCGGGGACCGACGAGAGGCCAAAATCCAATGGAGTCAGGTTGAAAAAGGAGGACAGGAGCGCTTCACGCACCCCAAACGGCTCCCGCTCCGACTCCCGAACCCCCAGCATGTCGCCCGACGACGCAAAGTCTGCCGCCGACAGCGCACCGATCCCCGAGAACGGCACTGCACCGAAGCTATCGCGCAAGCCGTCGCAGAAAATGGCCAGGAGCCCGCCGCCGCTGTTCGACCATCTCCCGGACGCCACCGACAATGCGTGCAGCACATTCCAGGTGATCAACGATTGTCTCTATGGCTCTAGGAACATGGGCTCGTCGGATCACGACGCGTTGGACTGCGACTGCGCGGAAGAGTGGCGTAAGTTTGTGTTCTCTACGCCTTGGTCGCTGGGTGACGTGCCGCCCCTAACACGCTGATTTTTCTCCCCTGCAGACGACGGCCAGAACCACGCCTGCGGCGAAGACTCGGATTGCATCAATCGGGCAACCAAAATCGAGTGTGTCAATGGCGACTGCAACTGCGGGGAGGGCTGCCAGAACCAGCGGTTCCAGCGCAAGCAGTATGCCAACGTCTCGGTCATCAAGACTGAGAAGAAGGGCTTCGGCCTGCGGGCAGACACTGACATGCAGGCCAACGACTTCGTCTTCGAGTATATCGGCGAGGTCATCAACGAGCCGACGTTCCGCAACCGGATGGTCAAGTACGACAAGGAGGGCATCAAGCACTTCTACTTCATGTCGCTGACCAAGAGCGAATTTGTCGACGCCACCAAAAAGGGCAACCTGGGCCGCTTCTGCAACCACTCGTGCAATCCCAACTGTTACGTGGACAAGTGGGTGGTGGGCGACAAGCTGCGCATGGGCATTTTTGCCGCCCGCACAATCCGCGCCGGCGAGGAGCTGGTGTTCAACTACAACGTCGACCGCTATGGCGCCGATCCGCAGCCCTGCTACTGCGCGGAGCCAAACTGCGTCGGCTTCATCGGCGGCAAGACGCAGACAGAGCGCGCGACCAAGTTGCCGCTTGCAACGATTGAGGCGCTCGGCATTGACGATGGCGACAGCTGGGACACGGCGGTTGCCAAGAAGCCCCGCAAGAAGAAGGCCCACGAGGACGACGAGGAATACGTGAACAGCGTGCAGCCCCGCGCCCTCGACGAGGACGGCGTAAACAAGGTCATGGCCACCTTGATGCAATGCAAGGAGAAGTGGATTGCAGTCAAGCTGCTCTCGCGACTCCAGGCCACCGAGGACGAGCATCTCCGCCATAGGGTGGTGCGGATGCACGGATACCAGATCCTCAAGACCACGCTCAACACGTTCAAAGAGGACACCAACGTCGTCCTGCAAATTCTCGACATTTTATACCAGCTTCCCCGGATCACCAAGAACAAGATCTCGGATTCCAAGGTCGAGGGGGCGGTGCAGCCCCTGACCGCGGTGGCGCACGAAGAGGTCGCCTTTGCCGCAAAGCGATTGCTTGACGAATGGAGCAAATTGGAGACGGCCTACCGGATCCCGCGCAAGAAGCACGACCACACGGCGCCAATTGCCGTCAACTCATTCGAGGAGGAGCGGCGCAACAAGGACCGCGACGAACCGGCCAAGCCGCCGCCCACAGACCCTTTTGCCAACGTCGTGATCCCGACAGGACCCCGCAGCAACATTCCGCAGCGGAACGCCAATTTCTTCACCGGACAGCGGCCCCGGAAGTTGCCCACCAATTTGCCGGCCGGCTGGTTCGTCAACACCGACGACACTGGCCGGTACTACTTTTACGACGCGACCGGCAAGACGCAATGGCAGCGCCCCACCACCCCTGCGATTGAGACCCCCAAGGCGTCTGCCAAGGCGCAGCAGGACCAGAAGGCCCTGCAGAGCATCATCGACAGCCTGACCAAGGAGCCGACGCCGCGGCACTCGGCAGGCCACACACCACAGCGGTCGACCACGCCGGCGACCGAGCCCAAGAAGGACAAGTGGCGTTCTCTGCCGATGGAGAAGCAGAGAAAGATATATGAGAACACAGTGAGTGTCTTGATACCGACTGGATTGCACGTATGCTAACCAGCCCAGCTTTTCCCTCACGTCAAGCACGTGGTGGACAAGTTCCACGGCAAGCTCCCCAAGGAGGAGCTGAAGAAGTTCGCCCGCGAGGTCAACAAGAAGCTCGTCGCCTCAGACTACAAGAACAACCGGGTCGAGGACCCGACATGCATCCCGCCCAAGCAGGCCAAGAAGGTCCGCAAGTATGCCCACGACTTCTTCGAACGCGCCGTCGTCAAGTTCACGGCGCATGAGAAGAAAAAGACGCAGGGCCCGGCCGCCGCCGGGACACCATCCCAACCGGGCGGGGGCACCACGACGAGCTCGGTCGCGACCCCGCTCAAGGACGACGCAACCATGTCTGACATCGAAGACGGCGGCGGCGGCGGCGCCAGCAGCAGCCCGGGCAGCAGCTCTGCAGGCCGCAACAAGCGCAAGCGCACCGACGACGACGACGACGACGATCTCAACGGCCAGGTCGAGTCGCCCGAGGCGGCCCCGTCCGAGACACCGTCTGTTAAGCGCGTCAAGGAGGACGGTGCCGATGCCGACACTGATGCTATCCCCAGCCCACCTACCCCGCCGCCGCCGCCGATGGATACACCCCCGACGGAAGAGGAGCGGTCGATGCGCGAGCAGGAGGAGGCGCTGATGCGCGAGAACGAGGAGGCGCAGCGGCTCGAGGACGAAGCGCAGGCTGAGGAGGACGGGAAGCGCACGAATGGTAGTGTGGGGACCGCCGCTGCTGCTGCGCTGGTGAATGGGGGTTCGGCGGCTGGTATTGGCGGGTCGGGCGTGGATGCTATGGATATGGATATGGACCAGCAGCAGGCTCGGAAGCAGCAGCAGCGGGCGGTGCTGAGCCATTGAGCTTGGCACCTGCCTACCTACCTGGTCGAGTTGGAGTGAGGGGACGTACATAACATGCATATATTAATTGTCCTTGCTTGCGTCTCGCGACGGTGGCGGCGACGGCTGGAGGAGGCAAGAAGACATGGATGGGATGGGATGGGGTGGATGGACGTTCGGAATCATATGGGACACAGGGACGGGAGGGAGGGGTTTGTTTCATACATACAGCGGATAAGGATACGATCGATACCTAACTACATATTTTAGTTCTTTTTAGATGGAGGGGCCTTTTTTTTCTCTTGCTCTCGAGAGGGGGGATATTATACCTTTGCCGCCGCCAATCTCAAGCAACAATCGAGTTATGGCGTTCATCTTGGTCGGAGTGGGTGGTCTGCGGTCATTGGCAGAGCCTGGGAGAGTGGTGGGTGGGAGCTACTGCAATCGAAAGAGCTTTGCATTTTTATGGGATGGACTTTTGGGGCATCATTGCATTGCATTCCGTGGTGGGTGGTGTTGCTTGCATTGCGTGGGGAAGGGTCGGCTCGGGTTTGTTTGTTATTATACATAAGGCTTTGTTTTAATCTTCCCATCGGCGGTTTATTTTGCGCATATGGGGGTGGGGGAGATTGGCATGGCCGAGGCTGAAAGGAGAATATGGAGGCGGGAATATACAGGTCCGGTCCTGGCGTCGGGGTTCAAGTTTCTCGGGAGTGTTGTGATGCACCTTTGGTGATTGGGAGACAGGCCTCTGGGCTTGAGATATGAGAGGGTGTCCATGTATATGCGTTGGGTAAAGAAGCTGGGTGAGGGTGGCTTGGCCCCGGCCAGTGAGGTCGATGATGGAGGGGGCGGGGAGGGGGGCGAGGGAGGATCACAACCCCCAACCTCATAGCTATAGAGTTATGGTTATGCACCTTGTTGACTTTTCCAGAGTTGAAACACAACCTAGAGCCTTTTCATTCCGAGAAGTGACAAAAACCTCAAGCCCCCAAAACACTATGGCCGACCGACCCCTGGATGGCATCAGACTCAAAGGCAAGCCCACCCATTCCACACACTTACTCCACGGATGTTCAGGACCGCCAGTGAACCACAAAATATCATTACTCCCGCATACTAGTCATCATCCATGGAATAAGTAAGACATATCTCAACACGCCCCCTGAACGCCCGCCAGGCACCACCAACAACCCCCTACCGCTTTCCCTTTCCCTTTCCCCCAGCACATCTCACAATGGTTAGCCGAGCCTACCACGACGTCACAACCCTCTCCAACACATCAACCAAAACATCAGCATGCTTCTCCTCAAACACCAGCATCGGCCTCAGCCGCACAGCACTCTGCCCGCTCCCACCAATATTCACCCCGAGCGTCTTAGCCTTTGCCAAAAACGCGTCCCGCCTCGGACTATCAAACGCAATAAACGTGCCCATCCCCTTACCTCTCAAATTCACAAACTCATCAGGGTACTTCTCCGCCAACCCCTCCATCTTCCCGTACAAATACTCCCCCACCTTGGCGGTATGCCTCACGAGATCATGCTTCTCAATCTCCTGTATAATCGCCCGGAACAGCAGCGCCCTTGCCGGGTCGCCCATCCACGTGTTGAACTGACGGTACGGCTTGTTCGGCCGCAGCGCCGGGTCGCCAAAGTAGTACCCCGCCGTCTGGGCCTTCTTGCTGAAGGTCACCATGTCCGGCGGGTGCGGCAGGTCCCAGTGCTCGTGCGCCCAGAAGCGGCCCGTGGCGCCCACGCCCGTCTGGACCTCGTCCACGATGAGGAGCACGCCGTGCTTCCGCGTGATCTCGCGCAGGCCGCGGAAGAAAGAGGGGGTGGCGTGGTTGTCGCCGCCCTCGGACTGGATCGGTTCGATGACGACGGCGCAGGGCGGGAGGTGGTAGGTTGTGAGCAGGTGCTCGACCTCGTCGAGGGCGGCGCGCTCGGCGGCGGCGTTTTCGGCGGCGTGGGACTCGAGCGGGTATTTGAGTTGCGGGAAGGTGGCCTGCGGCCAGTCGAAGGCTGGGATGTCGAGCTTGTGGATGGGCTTGGAGCGCGTGGTGGAGAGGGAGCCGAAGAGGCGGCCGTGGAAGCTTGACTTGAAGGAGAGGATGGAGAGCTGCGAGGCGCCCGGGGATTGGTTGTTCATGGCCGAGTTCATCTCTTCCTCGGTGAACTCGACGGCGGGGCCGCCGCGCTCGCGCTGGCGGCGCCACATGAAGGCGGCCTTGTAGGCGGTCTCGTTGGCGTCGGAGCCGGCCATGGCGGTGAAGACTTGGTTGAGCCCTTTCGGGGCCACCTTGAGGATGCCCGTCTTGAGGATCTCGGCCCACTCGGCCGGCGGGAAGTTGCCCAGGGCCGGGCGGTTGATGATGCCGTTGATCATGTCGACGTTCGTGGCGGCCTTGCGCAGGGCCGGGTTGTTGTACCCGAGCGGGATGGAGGCGATCTGGGCGTAGACGTCCAGCAGCACGTTGCCGTCCGGGTCGGCGATGTAGTTGCCCACGCTCTTGGAGTAGTCGGTGAGCATGTTCAGGCTGCGCGTGTCAAACACCTCGTCGAGCTCGGCGATGGCGGCCTTGGCCCGGGGCCCGGGGATCTCGGTCTTGACCGAGGGGCCCTCGGGCTCCCAGGAGGGATAGAAGGACGACATGGCGCGGGGCGAGGCAGTGAAGCGGCGGCGGGACTCGAGGGAGACGGCAATGGGCCTGGTGATGCGGGCAGCGGATGAGGTGGACGAGGCGGATACGGCGCGCAAGAGTGCGTTGCTGCCCCGGAGCGCTCTGCACGCCGACATGGTGCCGTCTGTTTTATAGTTTGTCCTGGCAGGTCTGCAGTCTGTCGCGCCACTCAGAGCCTCGAATGTCACTCAATTGAGGGGAGCAACGTGTATTCGGATGAGCCAATCGATGTCGATGCCCCTTCGGGATGTCGGCCGTTATGGATGAGGGATGAAGGAAGCCCAATGGAGCGGCCCTGAAGGATATCACCGGCTTATATTCAGTCCATTTGGCCCTGGCGAAACCCTGTCCGGGGTTTGGTTGGCGTGCTTCGGATGCGGGGAAGTGCAGCGACAGGGAGAGCTCAGGGAAGCTGCGGGCCCTTCATTACGTCAGTGCAAACGAGAGACGACAAGAGCTCCCATCAAAGAAAGGGCAGAGTTGGTCATGGACAATAAATAGCTAACGTCAATGCTATTCCGTGGTCTTCGATATCCGAATATCGTCAGATCGATGCTCTCGTCCCTCGACAGAATCATCCTGCCCATCACCTCCAACTCTCAATCCCCTGCCGAGATGCATCTCTTTTTGCTTTGGCCGAGTTTCAGGCCCAACCAGTCCGGAAGCACTGCAGGCGTCAGCTGCCACCCGCCTGGGATCTGCTTGGCGGGGTCTGGCCGCTTCTTATCAGCAGCGGACGCGGCTTGGCAGGGTTGGGCGGTTGCATCCGGGCGGCTGTTGACAGAGCCGGCCCATGAGCGATCGGATGGTGTTGGTGGTCTGATACAAAAATTAAGGCAATATAAAACAAGGCCTGCCATCGTGCCATATCTCACCAACTACCTAACACCAAAGGATACCGACATGGGAGAGAGGGATTGCCCAAGTGAGAATCCCGAAGCCAACGTTTGTCAAGTGGTGTATGCGGCTTGTCCCATCTCATTACGCTCGTGTGTAGGTAGGTATTGCAATACAAGATGAAGCAGCTCCCTGCAAGCCCAACAACAAGTCAAAAACCCCATGTATATCCCTTAAAAAGCGGCCACCTCATCCCACGCTGACCATGGAATAGCGGTTCACCACCTGCAACCAGACCTCCAACGCCCACGGCCCTCGATCTCCGCCGTCGCTGATTCCCAAAAAATGCCGGCAAGGCCTGCCATAAAACTGGTGACAAAACACAGAGCAGACGGCAGCTAATTTGCCAAAACCAGGGCGAGCAAGCAGGCACCAGAGCCCAACCTGTGACGGTAGAGCCCAGGTGCACGCCGCCGCCAACCAAAAGAACACGAGCACCCCTATCCATACAGATCAAAAAGAAAACGGTGAGGGGAATCACCGGGTATACCCGCAAGCATCGCTAAAGTTCCGGGGCCCGTCCGGGGAGCCACATTCTATCGAGCACCGCCGCCAGCCGGGGAAACCGCGCGACCTCCAGCTGGAACGACGGCTCCATCCAGATTTGATCACGCAGCCTCGTCAGGCGGTGAAACAGCCAAGAGTTTTCCGGCCAGCCGAGCGAAACATGCAGAGGCGGCTGCTCAGAGTCTAGCTGGCAGAGCGCCTCCTCCAGCTGGGGAAATCGCGAGACGTCCACCTGGCACGGATCAGCGCCTGCGGTCAAGGGAGCGAGGGCACCAGGGAGTACCTAGCTGCTGGACCCGGGCTCCTCCTTTTGCTGCGGCAACTGCAAGCCGGCGCCCTGGGCCATCTGCTTCCACGTGTCCAGCTCCCGGTAGAGGCGTTCGCACTCCTGCTTGAGCTTGTCGTTGGACTGGCTGAGCTCGGCGATGGCCTGCTCCGTGAGCAGCTTCTCCAGCGTCCACTTTTCGATGTTCTGCGTCTCGTTCTCCTTGAGCTGCGTGATGAATGCCACGGCCCGCTGGAGGATAGAACCCTTGTTCTTCTCGCAGCCCGGCACGATCTTGGCCAGCTCATTGATGCCCTCGTTGATTGTCTCACGACGGCGACGCTCCACTGCAAAGCTATCAGAAAAAGTGATCGAGGGATAGCAAGGACGGACCGAGACTTGCCTTCCTTGTGGTTGTCCTTGCGCAGCTTGTGCCACTCCTCAGAACCGACTGCGGGCTTGGAGTTGGGCGGGGCGCTGTAGCGCTGCTCCTGCTGCACCCCGTTCGACGGCGGCTGCTGGATGGTGGAAGGGGGCGGTGGCAATGGCAGGCCATCTGGAGGCGGCTGGCTGACGGCGTGGCTGTTGAAAGTGCTTTCTTCGTGGTGCGTCTCTGGTGTGGCCTGGTTTGCGAATGTCTCCTCGGTAGACTGAGGGACATGCAGCGATGGGTACATGCTCAGGGCCGCAGCAGCAGTACTTGACGCGTTGGAAGTATCAGTCGTGTCGTTGTGGTCGGCGGCGGTGGCCTGAGCGAGAGCGCTGAAGTCGTCCACGTTGACGTGGTCGTGGGCGGCCTGCGCGATGCTCACCGTGTCGCCTAGGTAGGTTTGGGCATCTGATTCCGACACCGACATGGCGGCGGCAGGGGCGCCACGCTTGCCGCGGCGCGATTCGGGCGAGGAAGATTCAGGCTCGCGCTTCCGCTTGTGGCCGGGGCTCGCTGAGACGTCGGCGATCTCAGCATGTGGGACACCAACGACGGCGGCCATGGTGGGCTGTGGGTTTGTCAATCCTGGACCGGCGTCAGTTTCATTTGAACGGCACAGTAAAGCATTTCAAGCTGGTGTCTGTCTGGGATGGGCATTATATACGGGCAGCCCAGCATTCAAGTGAGGCCATTCAGCGACAATAGACCCTTGTCTTGGCTGTTCAGTGATGCCCCAGGCTGCTGCCCGCCACAGGAAGCCGCCCGTAAAATCGACGCGCACTCGCAATCACCGGAAAGCAAACGCTGAGCGTAGCAACAGCCCAGTCTCTCGAAAGGACCCCGGATTTCAGCTTCAGAAATGCATCCAGTGCATTCTAAGAGCAGCGCCGGTCGTTTTGACACGGCCCACAACATGCTCTGATGAAGCGCAACTGCGTCTTCACGCATTCTCTCACTTGAGAGGCGGCTGTCGCGTAGCGCGCTGTCGCGGGGTCCAGAACGACGCGCCCGTCGATGGTGCACCCGACATGGCGGTGTTGCGGGTGGATTGATTGATATGGCCCCTGCTCCTCCCTGATGGAGATGTTGACTTTGAGAAACGGTTCCTTACTCTCTGTGGTTGGGTCGAGGACCGAGGTCATGTGAAGAACGTGCCCGAAAACGTGACGAGCGCTGCGGAGGTCAGCCGGGGGCCTTGAAGGCTGGGGAAACCGGTGCAAAAGCTGTCGCGAAGCGATTCAAATAAAAATAGAGGGACCGCAGAGACGCAAGCATACTTTGGTTTGAAGGATAGATTTGCGCTGCTTCGACGGCGCTTGTTGATGGCTGCTGTTGAGGAGCGAGTTCGAGAGAGGGAAGATCATGTGAGCTGAGGCTGGCGGTTCAGTTAATCAAATCGCGGGTCGCAGAGGGATCGGGCGCACGGACCAGCTCTTTGCCGAAACACCCCGGGCCCTTCTTTTCTCGGCCTGCATTGATGCATGCACCAGCGATCAGCACTTCGACCCCCCACCTCACCCCGGTTTGGGCGACTGGCGCCTTTTATTCTCTTCTCACAACCTGGAACGCCGTGTTCTTCTGGGTCCTGGGCAAGACACCAAGATCACCAACGCTTTTCGACTCGTAGTTTTGCAGGGTGTGACAATGCGACAGACAGTGACTTTGTCTCGTACTTTTATTTCTGAAGTGGGCTGCCGTGAGGATCAGCATGTTCTTCAGTTCCCATGTGCTTGCCCTTCCCACGCACCCGCACACCATCTCAGGATCCCACCCCTCCCCAAAGAGGCAGATGGCAGCATGGCACGACGCCGCCTGCCCCTCCAGCAGCCGCCGCTCTTCCTCACACGCCTCTGTCCCATCCCACTGCCCCACCTTGCACCAACCCCTCCTGACGCGAAGGCAGTGAGACAGGCTGGCACATGATTGGACCTCCTGGGCATGTCACGAGCCACCCGGATTCCCGCCCCAGGTCCATGGTCGACTTTGTTTCCTTTCTCTCCTTCCATGAAAGCTCATGGAGTTCGTTGTAATCGAGGCGAGATGCAATCCAAGGGTTAGGGTTTGAATCTGGCCTTGCTCGAGCCTTGGTGCGTTCGTTCCGTCTCCGTCTCCACAGAAGCCGGGAGCAAATCGGATGGCTGCCCTCATGCCATCCTGGCCACTGGAGTACTTCCCCAATCGGCGTTAACTTGGGGCCGGCCAACTTCATCGCTCAACTTGACACTCTGAGTTGTCGCAAGCCCGCGCCCAAAGCACCCAGCAAACCGCCGTCGGAATATCTGCATGCAACCTCTCGTCCTCTAAGCTTCTGGGAGCACCACTGCCGCCATGGCGGACCTTGAAGCCGCCAAAATCAACCACGACAACCACCTGCTTCTTGTAAGACGACGTCATCGTCCCGAGTTCTTCTGCCGCATGCCGCCCTCCTGCTAACGCTTGACGCCGACTCCAGGACCAACCGTGCCTGCGTCTGCCGTACGAACTCCTGCGCAAGAACTTCCGCTCCGTGCACTACCCCTTCGAGTGGGACTCGACGTCGGTCAAAAATGTGGTCAAAGACACAGCCAACGGCTTGATCAGCGGAAAGACATCACCCGAAGATGCCGTCAAGAGCCTGGACCAGATGCTGGTCAAGATGCGCGGACTGAAGCGCAAGCTGACGGCCGCCGCCGAGGAGGAGGACCGCCTCTACCGCCAGATGGACTCTCGCGTCGCCCACCTGCGCGAGCTCGCCGACCTAAACACGGTCGACGATGTCCGGTACGAGGCTTGGTCCCGCCAGCGCCTTGACCGCCTTTTGGTCGACTACATGCTGCGGCACGGCTACGACTCGTCGGCGACAGCGCTGGCCGACGAGCGGGGGATGCGGGACCTGGTCGACGTCGACACGTTTGTGGCCATGAGCAAGATCCGCAAGTCGCTCGAGGGCGGCAGCGTCCAGGAGGCGCTGAACTGGTGCAACGAGAACAAGAAGGAGCTCCGCAAGATGCAGTCCAACCTAGAGTTCATGCTGCGCTGCCAGCAGTACATCGAGATGATGCGCACCGGCTCCCAGACCAAGATGCTCGAGGCCATCAACCACGCCAAGAAGCACATCACGCCCTTCAACGACATCTACCCCGTCGAGGTCAGCAACATGGCCGGCCTGCTCGCCTACCGCCCGGACACCGTCCTCGAGCCGTACGCCTCCCTTTACAGCGCCTCCCGCTGGCAGAAACTCGCCGAGACCTTCGCCGAGGCCCACCTGAAGCTCCTGAACCTGCCCATGACCCCCCTGCTGCACATCGCCCTCTCCTCGGGCCTGTCCGCCCTCAAAACCCCCGCCTGCCACAGCACCCAGCTCCAAGTCCAGCCGGAGCAGCCCCAGCCCGCAAACGGCACCACCACCTCCTCCACGCCGACCCCTACCGCCACGGCCGCACCGCACCACCACCACGGCACCGCCTCGCTCACGACGCGCGTCTGCCCCATCTGCTCGACCGAGCTCAACGCCCTCGCCCGCAGCGTGCGCTACGCCCACCACGGCAAGAGCCGCCTGCTCGAGCACGACCTGGTGCTGCTGCCCAACGGCCGCATCTACGGCAAGGCCCGCCTCGACGAGTACGCCGCCAAGTCGGGCCTGCCCGCGGGGCAGGTCAGGGATCTGGTGACGGGGGAGGTGTTTGGGGGGGACGAGGGGAGGAAGGTTTTTGTTACTTAGTACACCCCTTATCTCATGGTGGGTTGTATGTTTTGGGGGAGATGGGAATGCATTATTGGCGTTGAGTTGGCTTGGTTTATACGGCATGGCATACGGTCTGGGAGGAAGGCAGGATGGGCTAGGTCGATATGGGTGGGGTACGGCGGCGTCCAGGGGGTTCATCTCTGCTTTGGTTCAGTTTGAATAGTATCAGCAGGCACGCAGGCGATCAGGGCCAGTATTCAGTGCCTAGATAGGTACGTACGCAAGACAACACGAGCGATGAGTACTCTCAAATATGGACAACACACATTTCAGCAGGGGAATGCTCCCATGATATACCAGAGAATGCAGGTCAGGCAAGTGTTGAGCTCGATCTGTAGGTCAAACAATCAAATATAACAATGCTGCGGAAAACAAACCCGCCGCCCGCTTGCTACCCCTTTTCATCTCCCTTGCCAGTTCATCCATCCAACCCAGCCATCCACAAAGAGAATGAGACGAGATGACAAAGAGCACCGAGCCAAAACCACTCCTACCCGCTCCCGCCGTGACTGTGAACCCTAGCTTTTATACATACAAAACAAAACAAGAAACCAACCAACAACACCATACATATATCTCCCCTTAACTGGATTTTTAAGAATATATCAGGGGAAAGGAAGGAGCCCCCGCACATGCACATGATACATTCCAGGCTGATGGACAAAGCAAGCAAAGGGCCACAAAAACGAAAGCCTCGCTCATCAGATCAGAGAGAGAAAGACGCATATGTTATTCAGGGGTATCCGTTGCCCCCTTGCCCCCTAGACCCCCTTCCCCTAGACCCCCTTCCCCTGCCCACCGCAGCAGCAGCAGCAGCAGCAGCAGCAGCCTCCTGAAAAGGTAGATAAAAAAGAAAACGGGAGTAGCAACACCCGCAAAAGAAAATCACACATCCCCCCCAAAAATGAAGCCCAGCCCAGCCAGCACCCCAACCCAACCTTAACCTACCCTTTGCCCCCGCCATCCCACCATCCCACTATCCCACCGGTCCCCTCCGCTCCTCCGTCCATCAACCCAAGATACATCTTATAATACCACACAACACACACAACAGACACACAACAACACACACACACACACACACACATAAGTAGGTTCCTATACCCCTCAATTCACTTCTCTACCCTCTCTACCCTACCCTACCCTACCCTACCCTACCCTACCCTACCCTAATAAAAAAACTCTTACCGCGCATTCCCCGCAAACGCAAACGCCCCAAACACGCCCCCGCCCCCGCCAGGCGTCATGGGGCCCATGCCGCCACCGGGACCGGAACCAGCGCCGGAGCCGGTATTCGCCGCCGCCGCGGCCGACGACGACGTGCCGTTGGTATTATGCGACGACGCGGCCGGCGTGCCGACGAGCCCGACGCTGCCCGTGTTGGGGGTGCTCGGGGTGCCGCCGCCGCCGCCGTTCTGCAGACCGTGGTGGTGGTGGTGGCTTGGCGGGGTGTTTTCGACTTGATTGCCGGTGGTGTTGGTGACGGTGATGCCGGCGCCGCCGATGGAGAAGTCCGGGATGCCCAGGCCCCAAACCTTACCGAGGTGGTCGTCCGAGATGTCGCCGTTGAAGATGCGCTTGCGCAGCTCGAAGAAGACGCGCCCCGTCAGCAGGCTGTCGGAGCCGGCCTGGTGGGCGCTGCCGACGCGCTTGAGCTTGAGCGTCTCAGCGATGTGCTCGAGGCCGGATTTCTGCTCGAATTTCTGCATGATCTCGATGGCGCTCGGGTCGGTGGGGGTGAGCATGCCGCTGTTGTGCAGCTTGATGGCGTGCTTCATGAGGTGCTTAACGTCATACGTCGAGGGGAAGTAGCGCTTCATGTTGCGGTCGAACTCGACCTCGTCGCAGGGCAGCGGGCTGCAGACGAGGAGCTTGGTGAGGTAGCCAAAGTCGTAGCCGCCGTGGAAGCTTATCCAGCGGACGTTCTCGAAGCAGACGAGGCCCGACGGGATGAGGAGGGAGGCGAACTCGTGCGGGTCGATGCCGTCGCGGTCGAGCAGCGCAAAGTCGATGCCGGCCTGCTGCAGGGACTCGATCGACGTCTGGTTGTACATGTCTTCCTTGATGGAGAACTTGAAGTTGAACTGCCAGGCGCAGGGCAGCGGTGCCTGGTTGCCTGTCCTCCGCAGGTCTGCCGAGTCGGTCGACGTTGGGCGCGCGGGGGGTTGTTCGCCGTCCTCGTTGAAGAGGGCGATGCCGATCTGTATCACCTTCAACAGGTCCACGTTGGTACGCAGACATTGGTAGTGGTAGTCGCTCTTCCCTCGGAAGCCTCCCATCGGCCTCGCCACGACGCCAGGGAACTCGGTGTCCTGTCGGGGGTCATGTCAGCAACATATCCTCTCCCAGGTTCCAACCCAGTCAACCCACCATAGCAATGTACGGATACCTGTCGATCAGGTCCCGCAGGTTGGCCATCTCTTCGTGGAGGTTATGTTTCCACACCTCTCTTATCCGCCCCTTCTGCGCGCCGCGTGTCGCGTGCTCCACCAAGCCATGCCCTTGCTGCTGCGCATGTTGTGGGTGCTGGACGGGCGGGGCATGCTGGGCATGCTGTGACTGTTGTTGTTGCTGGAGGGCCTGTTGCTGGGACTGCTGCTGCAGGTTGCCGGCGTGCGCGAAGCCCATGCGCGCGGCGTGGCTCGCGAGGCCCGAGTCGGCGCCGACGCCGAAGCCGGCGGCGGCATTGAGCCCCCCGGCCAGGCCCAGGAGGTTGCCGTTGCCCGAGAAGGGGTTCACCTGGCCGACCTGGGCGTTGAGAAAGGCGGCGGTGGCGCCCATGGGCGGCGGATGGCTCGTCGCGTGCTGGGCATGGGAGGGGAATTGCTGGTGGTAGGGCGAGATGGTGTTGGGCCCGCTCGGGAATCGGTTGAGCGGCGGAGGCATCGCGTGGTGGCGGCGCCCGTGGGGTGGGTAGCCTCGACTACTTCCTATCGTGAGGGCCGTATCCTAAGAGCCGTGTCCGAGTCGGGTCGTGAAGGGACCATTCCCGTCCCGCTCGCTGGGGGGGGGGATTTGGAGGGCGGCGGCGCTGGGCAATGGCGAGCGCAGAAGCGTGGTTGGGTTTGGTTGGTGTGCTGCAAGGTCGGATTGCCGTCGGATGTGGCCTAGAAAATGCTGGTGTGCAGAATGGTGGCGTGGTTGTGTTCGGGGGTCGAGGCGGCTTTTCAACTCGAGGGCGGCAGGAAAGAGCAGATTGGTTTTCTCGAAATAAGGTTCGCGGGGGGCTGAAGGGAATCGGCGGCAGGTTTGCTCATGCCCCGAATGGATGGAACAGCAGGTTGGCGATGGGCCAGGAGGCACAGGCCGCTTGGGCACGGGCCACACATTGCTTGACTAAGCGACTTGGCGTTGCCCCCAGCACTCCCTCACTCCACTGCGTTTGGCGATGCGACCTCTGTCATTGACCTACCTAACTTAGCTCCCATCTGCTGAGCAGCAGCCCGACCCGACGAGCAATTGCCAGCGCCACCATGCAGCCCTCAAGGTGCGTTCAATTCCGCCGATGCCCCAGCCACGCCGACACCCACTGACACTGACACGGTCCAGAATACTGCGCTACAACGGCGGCGGCTCCAAGCCCAACATCACAGGCTTCGAGATGCGCGAGTTCCTCCGCGCCACCGGCAGCCAGCGCTACGATCCGTGGGGGAGGGCGTACGTTCCTTTGCCAATCACATACCCCCAGCATGGACCATAATCTAACACAAGACGCCCTCACCACAGCGAAGCGTGGCGCTACACGGGCCGCTTCACGCGCTTCAACCGCTTCAAGAACGCCTTCCCGGGCCTCGGCATCGCGACCGTCGCCTTTGCGGGCTACTGCCTGTACGAGCACTTTTTCCTGCGGGACGACCACCACCACGGCGGCGACCACGGCAAGGAGGAGCACCACTGAGTGGGCTACTGACCGAGGGGGGGATGGGCTGGGGGAATGGGATGAGGATGGGATGAGGATGGGATGAGGATAGGATGAAATGGGTAGCTACCTACTCATGGGATTGGAGGAGAAGGGGGCGGGGAAGCCAAGGGGGTTGACGTGCCTGTATATGGAAGGATGGGGGCGGATGACACGGCGGTAGGAGGTAGCCCCAACGCGGCAGGGTTGTTGATATCCCGGAAGAGGAACCAACTATAGAATCTGCGGACGCGTGCCCTCTGCACGCGGGATGGAATAGCATTGCACATTTCGATGCGGGTGTTCGTCTCGACGAGAGACAATGAATGGCACGTGAGGGTTGTGGCACACACGAGACGAGATGGGGCTCGAGGGACGAAGCAAACAGACTGGCGACTTGCTTCAACACTCGGCCATGTAAAAGCATTGTTTATTTGGCAGACAGTCCAGCAGCAAGCGCTGTGTATTTCCTACAAAAACGGCCTCACCACCAGCCCCGTTTTATATCCCGCCAACCCTTAACCAGTCTACCTATATATATGCCCATCTGCACATGCCCGCCCGCCCATGCAGAACCCCCCGACAACGCCAATCCCATAGAGGTACGAAATACCGAACAGCAAGAATATCCAAACGCCGGACCCGAACCAGGCCAGCCGTGGAACTTACAACCCAATCCCATTGACCAGATCCAGTGCCCCCTCCACCGCAACCTCCAACTCTCCAACTCTAGTCTTCAAATGCCGATTCTCATCCCTCAGCAAGCCAACCGTGTCCCACGCGACACTCGCGTCCTGCCCCTTGCAGTTCGTGCACCCCGCATCCTCGCCCGAGATGCCCTTCAAGATCTTCTGAAACGCACTCATCGGCTGCTGCTGGCCAGCCCTCTGCCGCGGCGTCGCAGCCGCCGATCCGCTCCCAGCAGGGTTCCGCACATGCGACGTCCCGGGTCCCTCCACCACCCCTATCACAGACGACGACGCCCTATCCGACGCACCGGCGGTAGTAGCGGCCGGATGGGCCTGCATGGGCGACTGCAGCGGCAGCGCGGGACTCCGACACCTCGAGAACACGCTCTCGCTCTCGGCGCTCTCGTTCTCGTCGTCATCATCATCCGTGGTGGTATCCTCCCCCCCCTCTGCACCCTCCCCCTCCCCACTCTTCCGAGGAGGATGTCCCCCCGTCCTCCTGCGTCGTCGTCGTCTCCGCCGATCCTCATCAACCCCCAAATCCTCCGACACCATCGACCTCGCCTCCTCCCCCTCCGAAGCAGGAGCAACAGGAGGAGGGTCCGTCCTCACCACCACCGCCGCGCCAGAAACCGCAGCCTCAGCCTTACCCCGCGCCCTCCTCCTCTCCGCCTCCAACTCCCCCATAAGCCCGCGCACGACCCCCTCCTGCTCGGCCGCCCTGCGCGCCATGCCCTCGAGCTGCATCTTGAGGTGCGCCGCGCGCGTGACCGCCTCCTCGAGCTCGTCCCTCTGCGCCGAGCGCTCCGCCTGCAGGTCGCGCAGCGCGGCGGCCTGCTCGCGGTAGGCGGACTGCATTTTTGTGAGCAGGCCGAGGGCGTTCATGTGCAGGTTCTTGAAGGCTGACGGGGAGAAGGGGTCCCCGGGGCGCGGGGAGGACGGGGTCGGGGAGGAGGAGTGTTGCGGGAAGAGGGCGGCTTCGAGGTTGAGGGTGCATAGTTCGTCTTCCTGTTGGGGGTTTTGGGTGGTGGTGGTGGTGGTGTTTGTGGGTGTCGTGGGGTTGAAGCGGGAGGAGAGGGCCGACATGAAGCGGGAGGCGGCGGTTGTGGTGGTGCTTTTGGGGGTTGTTAGTTGGTCGGCGGCCGTGCTGCCGGGACCGGCGGGGGTTTTCCGGGCGCGAGTGGGTGTGGTGTTGGGTGTTGAGGCATCTTTGGAGGTTCTGGGGGTGTTGCGGGTGTCTGGGTGGGATAGACCGAGAGCACTTGCTGCCCCCGCGCTGCCGCTCAACCAGCTGACTAGGCCTCCTCCTCCTCCTCCTCGGGGGCTGCCAGCGGCGGCCCTCCCGTCGCCGGTGTAGGGCATCTGCTCCGAGGGCGAGCGGGCGTGCTTCTTCCTCGTTGGCGACGGCGTCCTACTCCCGAAGGCCAGCGGTAGCAGGTTCGGGAAGGAGTGCTGCCGGCGGTGGTTGGCTACGTTGAAGGGAGAGCCGAGGTCCTCATCTGCGAAGCCACTGTGGTATTCTGACAAGGGCGAGAGCGACGGACGCGGCGCGTTCAGGCCATGGTGCGGCGGCTGCTGGCTTGGCTGGAGTGGTGAACCGGGCGCTGTTGTGCGCCTCTCGAGTTGCTGCCGCGGCGAAACGTATCCATTATCCGGGATAGCTCCCTGCGGTTGTAATGCGCGGGCAGGGACAGAGCGGGATGGAGTGCGCAACTCCAAGGGCGGCGGGGAAGACGCAGGGTTCGAGCTTAGCATGATGCGTTAATGTTTCGGGAACGCCGTGGGTCTCCCTGGATCGCCACCGCAATCTGATGTCAACCCCTGTTGGCCTGCGTTTGTTTCGTTTGGCGGGGCTGAAATCGGAAGCTTGTTGTACTGTGTATTTGTTTGATGTGTCTGGCGACAGCTGGACATTCCAACACCCGAATTCGTGACGATGGTTCCCACGTTGTCCGTGGCCGGTTGCGTACGGCTGAGATGCTCCAACGCGAATGCAGCGTCAGCTCATAACCCACTGAAACGTCGCGGCCTGACGAACCCAAGGCTGCAAGAGGCGAGAGCTCACTTAGAGGCGAGAACGCGTTGATGAGCAGGGTGAGAGTTGAAGTTCGAGTATAAGAATGCGACAGGGCAACGGTGAGCGCGAGGTTGCTCCCTCGTTCAAGTAAACATCCGAAATCCCCGCACGCCTGAAGGTCGGTATGCGCAGGGCAAGCGAGCGAAAAATGCAGGGCGATGATATATCGATTCCAAATTCATGCGCATCTAGACAGCATGCCGACACTGGTATCAACGACCGGAAACAGCAAAGGAACAAGACTCGCAGTTGCCAGTGGTGAGGTGAGCGAGGAAAAGCACCGGGCGGGAACCGCAGCCGGGTCTGTTTACAAGAGCGGAACCTGGAAGCCTTGGCCAGGGTCCCGGTCGCCCTCAAGAGCTCCACTCCATGCCAAGGCAGCACCGGGACTTCAAAGTTCATCTTTCTCAAATCGCTGCGGATGTAATAAGGCTCGCGTGTCTCGACGGATGAAAATAATACTCTTGGTGTTCGTATCTGGCGAGGATCTGAATGTTGCACCAATGCAATGCCTTTACGTGGTCAATAAGAGATGCTCTGGAGGGCCTCGATTCGCTCGGGAGAGCAACATTTGTTCAGCTCACTGCACTGTCGGTCAACTCATTCGCGCATATGTGATCCAGCAAATGGAATTGCGGCCAGGGACGGGAGATGCACGCAGGCCGTTTTAATGTCGATCTGGCAATCATCATGGGTTCTTGTGTCGGACCTGAAATCAACTGCACCATGACCCTAACCCTCAATACTCAGTTGATATTGGCACCAGCAGGTCCACAAGTAAACCATGGTGCGGACCAGAAAAGTGGGAGGATACCTAGTATTGATCTACTAGATCTACCGAGGGTGTCCCGCCCAGGCAGTCAGCGAGCCATCGTGTATGCCCATGCTGCCGTGACGCACCCGAATGGTGCGAGCCCAATCCCGTCGTGTCCGCAAGAGGCAGACTGGGGTGTAACCAAGCCCCTATCCCGATCCCATTTCCTCACTCCTCCACCAGCTTCACCGTTCAGTAGAACGACTCCACTATCGTCTCCTTCATATTGGTATTGATGGCCCCCGGCGCGGCGCCCTCGCCCAGGCGGAAGACGCTCTCGATGACGCTGAGCTCGGGGGCCGTCGTGTCGAGGCCCGTCACGGCCATCCAGTCGTTGACCACCATGCCGCCGCCAATGACGTCGCTCCCGCGGTTCACGCTGCCGGCGACGAGCGGCACCTGCAGCAGGCTGCTCAGCTCGTCCTGGTCCTGGATGCTCGTCTTGGGGTGCACGAGGCCGCCCTGGTTGCTGAGCGCCATGTACGAGCCCACGAGCACGTGGTCGGCGACCGTCTGCCGGAACACCTCGACGCCGAGCACGTCGGCGATGATCTCCTCGGTCTCGCGCTCCAGGTCCGGGTGCACCAGCGCCGTGTGGTCGTTGCACACGATGACGTTGCCTAGCGCCGACAGCCGCTCCTCGATGCGCTGGATCCGGATCGCGTCCGGCAGGCTGTTGCGCAGGTGCTGCAGCTCCTGGTCGGTTGTCGACGTGGGGACGAGCAGGCCTTTGCGGTTGCTACACACAAACAGCACATCAGCATTCAGTTGCCTCTGTAATAGAGTGCGTAAGAGTAAAGCATACCCAGCCGTTAACCGCCCGATGATGCGCGTGCCCGCAATCGTCGTCCTGCAGATGGGGATCACGTCCTGGAGCTCGGCCTCGAACACGCTATAAAAGTTCTCGCTCGCGCCAACCGACACCAGGGCGTATGAGTTTGTTAATGTCGAAAAGACGCCAACCCTGCGCTGTGGTCAGTCGTGAAATCGCAGAATGCCATGGTCCGCCGCGGGGTCGAAGGCGGGGCAAAACGGGCTTACTCGTTGGAGTTTTCGAATTGCGCGCGGACAGCCATGATGCAGATTTATGTTGGTTGTTGTTTTGGTCTCGGGTGTGGGGAGAGGGGGTAAGGGGTCTTGTGTGTTCTCGCTGGGGGACCTTGAGGTCTGTCGCCGTGGTGTTGCTGTTTGCTTGCAGACTGCGAGGGGTGTGGAGGCGAGAGAAAACGGCAGATATATGGGCGCCGGGCAGAAATCTAAGTGGGGCAGCCCGTATCGAAGGTGCAAGTATTAAGTCCAAGTCCCGGCGTCCTGCGGCCCAATGCACAGCCCGTGACTCTGAGTCTTCATTTGATCCTGGTAGAAGAGATACCTAGGTAGCTTTACTTTGTCCAGCTTTTAATCACATCCAGGGTTGCAACTTTGTCTCGGTTTTGGCTGTTACTTGAAATACACCGGTGAGCTTACACAACCCGCCCACGCCTGCTGAAGATGTATCGTGTAACTGTAAATTACAATTTGAAGACATCGACCTCGAACCGCTTTTCGTCTCAACCTTTCACGTCCATGACAAGGAATTTCCATGACAATACTCGACCTGTATCCCTCGAAAACTACCTCCTCACCCCGAACAGCCATCCTTCCTCCCAGCACAAAACAAAAACCAAAAAAAAAAAAACCAATCATCGCCTCTGCCGGATGACTCAAGCATCTCGCCTGCCAAGACACAAGTAGGTAGGAGTAGGGCCAGCATCGCCCCCCTCCAGTGACTCAGCTGCAGCTCAAACAACCCGCCGTCCAATTCACTATGAATCATCGGCCAACCCTCTCATTGGCTCCAGACCACAACGACACTCACTTCAACTCGAGTTGCCGGTGAGAATGCCAGTGAACCAGACATAGAGTACCGGGAGTTGATCAACAACGTCCTTCACAAACTAAGGGAAAAAAACACACTCAGCATCAGCATCAGCATTATACATTCCCTCCGTCTATCACAAGGCCCAAGCAAGGCAGGCTATACTCCAGTCCAGTAAATAGAACCCATATGCTGTGTATAGTATCCACAACGTTCACAAATCCACCGCCAAACAAACCATCATGCCTGCCTTCCGAACGCACAAACCTATGCCAGCGCTGATATAATGGATGTTTCCCGCCTTCTTCATGCCAAAATAATCATGACCCATCCAGGACGCCAGTCCAGCCCAGCCCAATCCAGCCCAGATGCTCGCACCCAGGCAAAAGGCACAATGTTGTGTTGAATGATCCCGATCCCATCCAACAACCCCTTTCATTCCCAAACTACCCACACCCAGAAGCCCAAACCTATCCCAAACACACAAACAAACCAAGGCACCGCTCAAACCTCCAGAACCAAAACCGACATTTCTTATCCTCGGACTTAGGCCAACTCAACAACAGGACAATACCGCGGCCCCGCAAACCCCTTGGCCACAACAGCCTGAATGTCAATATTCTTCTGCGGATCCTGGTGCGGGCTCCACATCTTGAGCAGGATAAACCGCCCGCTGACGGGCGGGTCGAACCGCACGGTGCACTTGTTCTTGTCCTTCTCGATGAAGAAATGCGCCAGCGGCGCCATCAGCTCGCCGCCCACGGCGCGCACGGCCTCCTGCGTCGCAATCTGCGACGCCTCGCGCGCCTCCTCGAGCGTCATGCCACTGGCGTTGGCACTGCCACTGCCGCCACTGGCACTGGCACTGGCGCCGCCGGCGGCGGTTCGCGCGGCATCGAGCCTGTGGATGCGGAGGAGGGAGGAGCGGTACTCGCGGTGGGCGTTGGCGATGGCGGCGGCGCGGGGGGAGGGTTCTGGATCCTCGCCGCCGCCGGGGGCGGGGGGCCAGTGCCGGTACGGGCCGCCAAAGATCTGGAGGCTTTCCTCGTCGTCGCTGTCGCTCTCGAAGGGCAGGGCGCCGATGCGGTTGGGCGTCCGCGTCGTCCCCCGGCGAGGGGGGCGCGAGGGCGGGGGGTGGTCTTCGTCGCTCTCGTCCTCGCTGCATTCCGTGGTTACGTTGAAGGGGGGCGGGAAGGCGGTGAACTCGGGCGGGATCTGTGCTGTGCGGCTTTCTTCTTCTTCTTCGTCGTCGTCGTCGTCATCGTCGTCGTCGTCTGCGCCGTAGCTGTACGCCCGCAAGGGCCGGGCTTGTATTCGCGTCACGCCGTCCTCCTCGTGGCGGAAGGATACGGTGCCGCGCCGGTGGCTCCGTGATGGGAGGTACTGGATTTGGTATTGTGCTGTCCGGGTGAGCAGGTCGTTTGATTCCATCGACACAAACACCATGCCTTCGCGGACCCTGCAGGCAACGGTGAGCAAGGTCGATTATGTCACAGGATAGAGTTGGTAGTACATACGGGCAGGAGAATTTAGACCCCGCGGCCTTGATGACAAGCTCCTGGAGGCTGAACACGGTCCCCGCCTGGTGCTTCAGGACAATGTTGCAGCGGTTGCTCTTTGTGCAGTAAACAGAAGTATCGTTCTTGAGGATGTTCTCGGGCGGGTACGAGTGCTCGTCCGAGTAGACGCCCCCGTCGCAGCTCACAATCTCCATGGTCAGTTGGCCAGGCTCGACCTGGCCGAACCTCCCATAGCGAAAGCCCTTGAAGCTCGAGGCGATCCTCTCCGGGTCCAGCTTGCGTCGCTTGCTGCGGCGGGTCTCCTCGGCCATGTCATGGGGGTGGAGCGGCGGCGATACGGCAGGCAGCGCACGAGGCATGGTTCTGCCGGGGCCGTGGGGAAAGTCCATCAACGCCCGTAGTTGTGCGTCAGTATCGTGGATGTCTCGGTTCAGGTCGTCAAGGGTGGCGCCGAGATGCGAGCGGAACCGGTCGACGTACCGGCCGGCGGGGCGGTAGCGGCTGGAGCGGGATCCCGATCCGGCAAAGGCGGCCGAGGGGCCCCGCGTTCTCGGATCGAGGGCCCGAAGCGGCGGGAGCGAGGGAGAAGCAGACGAGGCAGCCGAGGGGGCAAGGGAGCCGCTTGGTGGTTGGGGATCGCGGTTGAATCTGGGTCGCAGGTCTCGGTCTGAGCCCGAGGCCATCCTGGCGGCGTCAGGGCCGGTGCTAGGAGCTGTAGCAAACAGATGCTGGCTGAGTCTGTCGACGTCGTGGTGGAATTGCTGGATTACCGTGTACAACCTCTCGGAGGCGCTGTCGGGCGGTCGGTCATGGGAGGCGGGGCGCGAGTTGTGAAAGCGGAGGATGGTACCGTCGGCGGCTCGAAACGTTCCGGGTTCCAACGGCGGGAGGCGGGGACGGTCGCCGGACTAAGCGGGTGTTAGATCGTAGATGGAGGCAGCAGATAATGAAGCGGGCGGCCGCCAGCAGCAAGGCACAGGGTGTGCGCAGGTGACCAGTGACCAAGGGTGCAATCAGGCGGGCCGGGCCGTTTTTTAGGGATGATGACTGACCATGGGGCAACAAAGCCGCAGCCTGGAAGCAAGGTGCGCGAGCAACAGGAAAATGCGGAGCGAAAATGGACGTCGACCTGCTGCAAGGACCGACGTTGAAGAGCAGACCGGTCGGTTATCGGAGTGCCGAGTGTGGTGGAGAACTGCGGTGTTGAGGTCGAATTACAGTGCGAGCAGCCATGCAAAAGGAGGAGGGAACCGGGGCGGGAGGCAACCCTGGGCCGTTATTGGCGGGGTATTTGACGCTATGTACGTCGGGTGCTTAGCGACAGACCCCGGATCGGATATCGGGCTCGTTTCTTACCTAGGGTTTCGAAAGGAAATAGTTTGGAAATACAACAGGGGTCAGCTGTAGGTGACAGCAAGGAATATTGAAGGGAAAGAAAGGCAAGGGACTCAAGCAGAGAATTATGCGCCGATGCAGTATACTGTACATAGGTGCGATCTCTCGGGGTATGTGATTAGCCGATGCCTTCAGCCTTCAGACTTCGATGTGGATCACCCAAAATAGTGGGTTCCTCAACTTATTGCTAGCAGATACCTGTTTTTCAGCTGCTGTTGTCGTAGGCGCTGCGTACCTATTAAACGCCCGTCGCGCCAAGCCCAGCGGATCGCGCCGGGCTGCAACGACACTCACTGCCAGGATTCAGGAACAATTGCAACCGATGCACCTTTCAACTTCTTGTTAGTCCCACGAAATCCAGCACGTGTCTTTAGACCCAGCCATCAATCTGAGCTCGACTTGCAGTGCAGGCACCCGGGCAGCGAGGGCAATTTCATAGGCAGTTATTCTAGACGGCCTTGCAACGGACGACGGCTTCTGGGCACCTGCGTTTGTGAAAGAAAACAAACGGCGCTCGACATTTCCGTTTGGCAAAACGAGACTCCCAGTTTTGAATCTTGAGTGATTCTCAATGCTCAGCTCCGAGTCGTAACCCAACCTTCAGTCAACTTCGAAATCGAACTCTCAGCTCTCCACTCGTTAATCTCTCCACAAACATAGTTCACGACCCCCGTCGACGATGGATCAACAGGCTCAAGTGCCGAACCCTGCCGCCAACCAAGGCATTCAGACAACAACTGCGACCATGCAATCCGAGAGCAACGGCTCGGTGCCGCCGCCGGCAAACGGCATCAGCGCCGGTAAGAGCCTCACCGTCACCAAACTACCACCTGCTAACGCCCGCCAGATGAAATCGCCCTCTACGACCGCCAGATCCGCCTCTGGGGGATAAAGGCCCAGGAGAAGATCCGCAACGCCAACATCCTGCTCATCACCATGAAGGCCCTCGCCAACGAGATCGCCAAGAACCTCGTCCTGGCCGGCATCGGCTCGCTGACCATCCTCGACCCGGACCCCGTCACGCCCGCCGACCTGGGCGCCCAGTTCCTGCTGTCCGAAGAATCCACCCCGCTCGGCACCAACCGCGCCGCCGCCGCCTCGGCCGCCCTGCAGCGCCTCAACCCGCGCGTGCACATCCACGTCGACACGGTCGACGTGCGCCTCAAACCCCACTCCTTCTTCGCCCCCTTCGACATCGTCATTGCCACCGACCTCGACTCCCCGACCCTCAACATCATCAACACGGCCACGCGCCTGCACAGCCGCCCCTTCTACGCCGCCAACTCGCACGGCCTCTACGGCTTCCTCTTCGCCGACCTCATCGAGCACACCTTCTCCATCACGCGCGCAAAGTCCAACATCCCCACCCCGCTCGGCCCGGAATCCCGCACCCGCTCCATCCTCTCCATCACCCCCACCGGCGACGGAAAAGAAGGATCTGCCCCCGCCACGGAGCGCGTCACCAAGCGCGAGCTCTACTCCACCTGGTACCTCGCCTCGTGCGGCGCCTCCCACCTCCCGCAGGAGATCCTGCGCTCCCCGCGCCGCCGGCGCGTCGTCACGCCCCTCTTGTCCTGCTTCCGCGCCCTGTGGGAATTCGCGTCGCGGCACGGCGGCGCGGCGCCACAGACGCGCGACCACGCGCAGCTGGCCGAGTTCACCATGCTCTGTGGCGAACAGCACAAGGCGCTCGGCCTGCCGGTCGAGACGCTGCGGAGTGAGGTCCTGCGGTCGTTTCTGCAGAATATTTCTGGGGATGGGGATGGGGGGTGTAGTGAGGTCGCGCCCGTGGCGGCTGTGCTGGGCGGGCAGCTCGCGCAGGACGTGATCAATGTGCTCGGGTGCACGCAGCAGCCGGTGCAGAACTTTGTGGTGTTTGATGGCGAGGCGATGGAGGCGGGGGTGTATGCGCTGCACCCCGAGGGGGAGCTCGGCAGGGCGTTGCTGGTGAGTGCGGCGCCTGGGGTGGGTGAGGAGGGGGGGGGCTGCGGGGGCGGGAGGGGCGGTTCCTGTTCCTGAGTCTGCGTTTGAGCCTGGTCCGGCTCCTGGGGAAGGGGAGGTCGTGATTGTCGGTTGAAGGGGTGAGAGGAAAGGGTTATGTGGGATCGTGTAAGAGTAACTGACAACGCCTTTTGCTTCTACGGGCGCTGGTGAGTGGCTGGGAGCTGGTCTTCGGAGATATCTAGAGACAAGGCACGACGCGGCTATGGCATGACATGTGGGAGGCCGAGTTTACAAAGAGCGTTGCGCCCCCAAGGACAAGCCATTGTGACTGGGCTAGGGTGGTGGGCGCCCGACGAAGATAATACATCTCGATTTGAACAAGTCTCGCACGTATCGATCGTGAAGTGTTGTGTCAAGCGCAAGGAGTAGTCCGAAAACTTGACATTCGCAGTAGATCAAGCCCCTTCATGGCTTGGCTAGGTCAAACAAATTGAAAAGGTAGGAATAACAGCGACTCGAACAATAAAGGACAAGGAATGAAAACCAGCAAAAAAAGAAGAAGATCCGACTCGAAGCAGGCCTGAATCAATCCAAAAAGAATATGGTTTGTGCCTCCTCAGCAGCGCCTGTCAGTTGTTCGCCAGGGAGGTTGATTAGGTCGGTGTGCTTGTTCCAGGCGTATGATCCTTCAAGGCACCGTCTGAGTTCTCGGCTGGGCGTGCTCGATAGTGTTACTTGGGTGGCAGCCATCAGAGCCGTGTCGTTACCGAGGGGTATATTTTCGTTGTTTCTCTTGTATGGATCAGAGGCAGACACTTCACATTGACACAGCACAACAGACACCTCCACACTCATCACCGCAGCCCCGAAGGAGTATGTAAACAAGTGGCAGCTTCCCGAATTATATATATACGAAGCCTCAGTTACGTAGCAAAAGCAAAGCCAAGTTCCCCCAAAAGAACATCCCATCCGTTTCTCAAAAATCTCAAGAACCATATGCTGATTGGTATCATCCACCTCCGCAAATGCATGCCAATGATGCCCATGTCGATGCCCGAGTTAAATCCCGCCCGCCGGCCAGCGATGCAACAACAAATCCCAAAAAATGCACCTCCCACCAATTTTTTCCAGTTCCAACCATCCAACCATCAATCAATCCTTGCTTCATATGTTCATCCATCCATATCCATATCTCCCAATTCTCTCTTCGTGATCAGATCAGAATAGCACTCGATGCATTATTCATATCCCACCTCCCTTCCAAGCTGCTTACGATTTCAACTCCTCAGTTTCGAGTGATATCCTAGTAGCGAGCCCGCATCCTCTCTCTCTCATCCTTAAACGCCACCAGTTAGGTTTGACTCAAACCCCCCGCCGCCCTCCGAACCCTTGTCCGTAGCCGTATCCGTATTCTTCGCACCCCCCCGGCTCCGCAGATTGTACGGACTCCGACCCGGCGGAGGAGCAGGCGTGGCAGACCGCGCTCTCGGCCTCCTGGCTTTGGTATTCGGCGCGGGCGCGGGCGCGGCAGGCACTTGGGTTCTCGCCTGGTCGTGCCGGTTCTGCTGCTGCTGCTGCTGCTCACCCCCCTCGGGGCGCCATGCCTCAATCCGCCCCAGTAAGTCGTCTCCTCCCCCAGGAGCGGCGCCAGCGCTGCGAGCAGGGGGAGGCATGTCGGAGTTGTTGACCGCCCGATATCCCGCAGACGTGCGAGGGTAAAGACTCGTCGATGATGTAGATGTTGATGTCGATGCCGACACCAAGGCACGGAACCGCGCCCTGATCGCCCCCTGCGGTGAGACGGGCACAAAAGGAGAAGGGGCCGCAGACAACGGAGACGCAGACAACGGAGACGCAGACAACGGAGACGCAGACAACGGAGACGCAGACGCCGGGGCAGGGGCAGGCATAAGCACAAAAATGGAACCAGCCACCTTCGCCTTCTTCACCGGCGCTCCCACGCCATCGTCGCCCCGCGCGCGCTTCCCGCCGCCGCTCTTCTTCTTCTTCGTCCCCGCAGTGCCACTGCCAGCGCAAGCGCCGCCTCCGCCACCTGCCTTCTAAGCAGATGGGTCATCAGAGTGGGCGCCGGTATTGGCGTGGACATCAGCCCTGGACGAAGACGAAGTCGGCGGGCGGGTGACCTTGCGGATGTTGTTGTGCGTCCAGCCCCTGATCTGGGTGGGCCCGTGTTTCGGCGGGGCCTCGACGGCCGAGTAGTCCTTGATGGCCTCGCGGTAGTCGAACGGGACGGTGCGGAGTTCCTGGCCGTTGCCCGAGTATGACAGCCGGTGGGGAGGGGTAGGCGCGGGCTCCAGCTTGCGGTATTTGGAAGCGGCCGCGGCGTTGGCCGCTGAAGAACTGCCCGGGCGTGAACGAGATGCCGGGGCCGCTGCGAGGGGTTGCGGTGCTCCTTGGAATTGAATAGGTGCGGGCCCTTGCGCCTGCCCGAACGGAGGGCCAACGGGCTGGTGGTAGGGTGGCGGCGTGCTCATTCGCCGAAGGGGTGCTGGTCCCATGGGTAGGCCAGTGTGAGGCGGCGCTTGGAGGGGGTTTCCCTGCGACTGGTGCGCCATCATGAGCTGCATGGGCTGCGTCTGCTCCTGGATGGAGTAGGCATTGTGGAAGGGACGGTTTGCTCCGGGGGGGAAGTATGCACCGCTGTTCGAGGGCACCATGTTATGATGCGGAGCCGGCGGCTCGGAGAATGCCGGAGGCTCATTCACCTGACTGCGCATAGGCCTCAGTGCCGGAAGAGCCTTGGCGGCTCCCGTGTTGGAAAACGGGGTCCGGCCAGCCGTCGCTTGCGGCGCTTGGGCGGGCATGCCGGGTGCAGGGGCCAGAGGGGGGCCAGGGTATTCCTGCGGCGGCAGGTGATGGGGAGGCGACACCGGCTGGGGATTCAGAGCGGTCCGGAGGAAGTCATTGGTTCGGGCAGGCTCGAGGGGTGCCGACGGGTAGTCCTGGCGCGCAAAGTGGGCGGGCTCAGGCTGCGGATATTCGGCGGCCTGTGGGTACTCGGCCACTGGCAGCTCGTACACGCCGAGCGCTATCATGCCGTTCGGCTGCTGCTCATAATTTTGCGGCGGCTGCTCGTAGCTCTGTGGCGGCTGCTCGTAGCTCTGTGGCGGCTGCTCGTAGCTCTGTGGCGGCTGGTCGTAACTCTGCGGCGGCTGTTCGTAGCTCTGCGGCGGCTGTTCGTAGCTCTGCGGGGGCTGTTCGTAGCTCTGCGGCGACTGCTCGTAGCTCGCCACCGGATGCTCGTAGCTAGGCGGCTGCTGCTCGTAATGCAGCGGTTCGGCCACGGCGGGCTGCGTCATGGTAGGCTCCGGCTGCAGGGCGACATCCGCAAGGCAGGATAGGCCGGTGGTGTCGGCGGCCGTGAGAGGAGGCAGAGGAGGAGGAGCGTCTTGGGCGGCTGGCGGGGAAGGCTGTCGAGCGGACGGGGTGTCGGTAAAGACGTCCCGGATGGCGTCGTAGGGCCGGGACGGCTGGGCGCGCTTTGCGGCGGCCATGCGGGCGGCCTCCTCTTCTGCCTCGATGGTGGCAGCCGCGCCGAGGGCATCGTCGGCGAATTGGTCAAAGACGGCCGTGTCCTCCACCACAGGCTCGGGGGCGGGCGGCGGTGATGGTTCGGGCTGGGCGACCAGGGCGGGGTCGAGGCCCCGGGCGACCAACATGTCGGTCCGGTACCGCTCGGCAAGCTCTGCGTCTGGTGCGACGTCTTCCTGCGAGAGGCCCTCTTGCTCGCAAACGGTGCGCAGAAGCTGTGCAACCTCGACGCGCCTCTCGACAGCGGCTGTCTCGGCGTCCCTCCGCGCGGCCTCGATGGTGCGCGAGGCGTGGATGGGCTCGCCGCTGGGCGGCACGAAGACGACGGGCTTCCAGCCGTTGGCGGTGGGCTTGGGCGGCTCCCACTCGTTGGTGGAGCCGGGCAGGGCAATGCCCAGAGTCGGGTGGAGGTTGTGCTTCTTCACCAGGTCGTCGTCCAGCTCCCCGGCGGCCAGGGTGGCGTCCCAGATGCCGGCGCGGCGGTCGATGAACATGTAGTTGGAGCCGGGCCGGCCCAAGTACTTCCCGCGGCGCTGCTTGGTGGCGCCCTTTTGGGCGCAGTTGGTCGAGTCCCGGAAGCCGATGTCCAGGTCGTCCCACTCGAACAAGTTGGGCGCCATGATGCGGTTGTTGGGCACGTCCATGCGAGTGGGTCGCCTCGAGATGAGACGAACCCCAAACTCGTCTGGGTCCGTCGCGCCGCGGGGAACTGGGAGGTCGGGCCCGTCGGCCGGGGTTGCCGCACCGCTGGCGACGCGCTGGTTGACCCGCTCTGGGGCGGCTTCCTCTGCCGGCTCGGGGGCCGGGGTCGGAGTCGGGGTCGGGGCGTTGGACCCCGAGTCTGGGGTCGTCGGCCCGCTCTCCTCGATGGCGTCGGCGGCGCCGAGGAGGCCTGCCGGGTGCCGGGGCAGCTGGGGTGCCGCCTCGTCCCCCTTGGCGACGGCAGGCACCTTGGCGGCGGGTTGGCCCTCGGGCTGGCCATCGGCCTTCCGCTTCGCCTCCAGGGGGAGGGTCTGCTGCTTGACCATCAGCTGCGAGATGGTCTTGCCGGAATGCGGCACCTCGACGCCGCCGTCGGTCTCGTAGAAGACGCCCTGGCAGTTGGCGTCCTCCTCGGTGATCTCTTTGAAGAGATACCGCTCGTCGGGCAGGGCGGGCAGCTTTGGGAGAGCCATCAGGTCAGCATAGAAATGCACGAGGGGCGGGGGGTTGAATGAACTCACGTCAACAGGCAGGCGGTTCTCGTAGAGGTGCTCGAGGATGTCGAGCTGGCGGAGGAGTTGGCCGTATCTGTCCTCGCAGAGCTCGGCGACCTTGGTCTGTTGCAATTGATGTCAGTCGAGGGGAATCGTGTGTGTGTAGGGGCAAGGAGAGGGGAGCATGACTTACGGTGTACTCTTCCATCACCTTTTGCTGCTGGGCCTGCCAGACATGCTCTGCCATGGCGAGGCCGTGCTGGAGGCGGTCATTGCACTGCTGGATGGTCTCGGCGTGGCGGTCGCGCAGGAACTGCTTGGTGGCATCGTACTCGGGCACCTGTTTGTAGAGGGCGGGGTCCTCGAGCACCTCGTTGAGGGAGCGGTCGGCAATCTCCTGAACTGCCGGCTTGACCAGCTTCCCAACGGCCAAGTAGACCTGCTTCAGCTCTTGGATGCGCTCGTGGGCGGCCTGGACCTTGACGTTCTCGTAGACCTTGTGGCGGCGGCCGCGGCCCGAGGGGGCTTTTTGCTGGGCGGGCTTGGTGACCTTGGGGTTCTTGGTGCGGGCCCATCGGCCGCGTCCTCGGCCTCTGCCGCTGGTAGTGCCTCTGGCGGGTGCAGTGGCATTCTGGGCGACGGGTACGTCCTCGGAAACGGCGTCGTCCATCTCCGGGGTGCCGACGGGCTGGAGGCTGTGCTGGCTCATGATGTGGTTGTGGTTGTTGGACGTGTTGAGGGTAGCGTCGTTGTCGGCGTGGAATGTGTAAGTGGGAGCATGTGCGGATTTTACTACCTGCAGCCGACTGTCCGGGACTTCCATGCCGAGGGGCCAAAGCAGCGACGAGGGAAGGGTACGGCCAGGGTTTTATGGCCGTGGGCAGCGGGCGGGCCCTGCTGCTGATTGCTGGCTGCTGAATCTGGATCTTATGCAAGGTTGACGACTTGCAGGTGTTGCAGGTGTTGCAGCTGGTAGAGCCGCGGCCCAGATGGCGAAAATGTGAGAGTGAGAGGGGAGGGAGAGGGGGAGTGGGAGGAGACGAGGATGAGAGCGGCTGCGGTCAAACAAGAACTGCACCGTCTTGCAAGTCAAGATGCACACACGGCGGGGATGGTGACGGCAGTGCAAGTGTACGTGAGTAAAGAAGGTGAGGGTGGTGAGGGTGTTGATGAAAGAGAGGGAAGACGGGTGATCGAGGAGGAGGAGGAGGAAGATGAAGGAGAAGACGGAGGTCGGAGTGTGCGGACCGACTGCTTGCAGCCTGAGTGCGAAAAAAAAGAGAACAAGACCGGCGATCAAGTAGGCAGTGGCCGAGATGCAGACAACAGACGAGCGGCCCGTGAATGGGATGGCGCTCAGCAATTGTTGCTCCTCGCCCGTGGCATCGCATAGAGGGATTGTGTATTGTGTATTGTGTTGTGTGCCGTGTGCAGGACCTGACAATAAGAGACGCCGCCCAGGCTGGCGCTGCTTTTCCACAGCCAGCGGGTCAGGGACAGTCAGGCCAACCGGACCCCGGTTACCTAACCCACCCTGGCTCGCCCACAGCACCAGCCCGGCCCACCCTGAGGCTTAGCCGAGTCTGCGGCCAATCACAGCGCCTGGACTCCTTCCAAATCAGGACAGGAGCGAAAGCGTCCTTTTGGTGTGTGGCTGTCTTTCTTTCTTTCGTCTTGAACAGAACCGACTTGAAGAGTTTGGCCAGGCGCAGAGAAATCAGGCATTGTAAAAAGACTGGGCTATTGTTCTGGTATTCTGGAGTATTATTATGTGTGTCTTCCGGCAAATGCAATTGTTTTTCCTAGCGAATTATTGACCCTGCTCAAAGAAGACAGCCACCTGTGGCACAGGACGACCAGTTTCCGGAACCGTGTTTTGTGGGAGCACCACTCGCTAGACGCGATGCTAGAGCAGGGGCTGCTTGGGTTTGGGATGCAATGACTGACTGACGGCATGTCTGCATGCATGGCCGCGTTAAGCACGTGGTCAGGGTAGTCCGATGCGTGTTGCGTTGCTCTCGGCTTGTGCTCCTGTTCCTGCGTCTGCTATTCTGAAATCGATTGTTCCGCCCGTCGCCGACGTAATCAGAGATGCCGAGTAGGCCCACAGTCGACCATTCTTAGCATCCATCAACAGGCGACATACTACATCCCTATACCATGCCTAGGCAGTCCGATGAATCCGGGGTTGCCGGTCATCCAACGTAGCACAGAGTGAGATAGATACCTTGCTTGACAGACTGCTGTATATTCGCAAAGCTGATTTTTTGGCCTCTGAGTGGACGAATGCTTGATTTAGATGACTCGCCGGCTGAAACACAAAAACAGCTGGAAAATAAAAGAAAAGACGAGGAAGATAGCAGACGTCGGCAAAGTCTGAGACGAGTGTCACAAGCCCACCATCCGCAGTTTGACAACCCCAGGCTCTGTCTGGCTGACAGCCATCAGCCGCTTGTGTTGCGTTGCCGTGTGTTGTCGTTGTCCTCTCAAATACGCAGTCCAGGAATCAGAACCTGAACCCACCCGTTAACTCCGGAGCCGGCTTGGCGCTCGCTGTCCAATGTGACCCCCGGACAGCGAGCGGTACGTACCCCTCCGCCCCACACTCCTCGCGGCTGGGACCGAGCAAACGGGACCTGAATTTTTTCGCGGCCAATCTCCGAGTTTCCGGCCGTCCGGACCTGCCCTGGGCCTTGCCGAAGCGATCCCGACTGCTGCGAACGCTGCCGCCGCCGCCCGCCCCGAGTCCTCCGACCTCGCGCCGGCCCAGTTTTATTTTATTTTATTTTTCCGCCGACAGCAACATCGCCATCACCACGATCGACCGGCCATGGCAAAAGGCCGCGGCCGGCTGCAGCACGCCGTCAAGGCCGTCAAGCAGCAGCAAAAGACGCCCAAGCCTACAGGTCCCCCCGCCCCCGCGTCCAAGACCACGCCCGCATCGAAGCCGGGCACACGCCCCGGGCCCGGCCCCGGCCTGCCAGCAGCAAAGAAGCAAAAGACGGGCACCGCCAACAAACCCAACAATGGCCCCCAGCAGCAGAACCAAAAACCCACCATCCCCTTCTCCCCCGCCGACCCCATCCTCCTGATCGGCGAGGGCGACCTCTCCTTCGCCGCCTCCCTCATCACCCACCACCACTGCACCAACGTCACCGCCACGGTCCTCGAAAAAGACTTTGCCGACCTCTCCACCAAATACCCCCACGTCCAAACCAACACCGCAGTCATCGAATCCCCCGCCCACCCAGGCTGCCGCCTCCTCTACGGCATCGACGCCCGCAAACTACCCCCCTTCACCACCACCACCCCTCCCAAGTCCAAACACGACCCGACAAAGACTCCTCCAACAGGCGCCATGAAACGCATCATCTTCAACTTCCCCCACACGGGCGGCAAATCAACAGACGTCAACCGCCAGGTGCGCCACAACCAAGAACTCCTCGTCGACTTCTTCCGCCGCGCCCAGCCGTCCCTCTGCCCGGGGGGCACCATCGTCGTGACGCTGTTCGAGGGCGAGCCCTACACGCTGTGGAATATCCGGGACTTGGCGCGGCATGCGGGGCTGCAGGTGGAGAGGAGTTTTCGGTTTGTGGCGGGGGTTTATCCGGGTTATGAGCATGCGCGCACGCTTGGGGTGGTGAGGAATCGGAGGGGGGAGGTTGCCACGAAGGCGTGGAGGGGGGCGGAGAGGGGGGCGAGGAGTTTTGTTTTTGTTAGGAGGGGGGAGGCGGCGGCGGATGTGAAGAAGAGGAAGAGGGGTGGGGGGAGTAGTGATGAGGAGGAGGAGGAGGACGAAGTTAGTGAGGGGGAGGGGTGGGGGGATGATGGGGAGGGGGATGGGTTTGAGGAGGAGGATCGGGACGGCAGCGAGGAAGATCGAGACGGCAGCAAGGAGGACGACCACGACCAGAATGAGGTTGGGCCTAGGGACGGGGCCGACAATAGCGAGGGTAGGCATGGTGATGGGGACGGTGCCAGCGAGGGGAGCTGAGGTGCAACTATGCCTGGATATACGACCATCGACAGCCCGTGTCGTCCTGGAAACGGCAGCACGGGAGTCACGGTCAGTCCGACTGCGAGAACGGATCTATCTGCCGGCTAGGTTCGAAGACAACTTCGGGATTATATGTCCCTCTGCTGTGCTTCATCCAGCCCAAGCTCAGCTCGCAGTGCCGGTTCTACCCCTAGCATGGGTATCCCCTACTTCCAAGGCGGATGCCCGCCCTGTTGTTCTAGGACGATGCTCGGCCATTCATGCCGCTCCGTACGCTGGTATACGCTTGGTAGGGGCAGCTGTGGGCTCGGGACAGCCTCGACAACGCGGCAGCTGTTATGGCCACATAACACAGCACAAACCGAAGCCACCACCCAAATCTCGACCCGCCGAGTCTTCGGCTGGCAGCTCAATCGAGCAACAAACGGCGAAAGGGCCGAATTGCAGGGCTGCTATATATTAACTGCGGAATCCTATAACAACCATGGCCCGAGATGTCCGAGGTTGTTGGATTGTCGTCACTCATGGCCGGGCTTTGTGCTGGAGCAGTTCGAGCGGGATCTCCGGCGGTGGCCCGGATGATCAAGTTGCCCACTAAACTCAGATACAACACCACAAGTAATGATAATACTTTAGTCAGAAACATGAAGCAATGCGTCATCCAACCCGCTTTAACCTGACTGCCGGTGGCATTCCGGACCGGTCATTGCTCTGGCCGGAGTCCGCAAGACGCCGGTGCGCGTCCTCCGCGGCATCACAACAACGAAGCAGCGTCTCACAGACAGATGATCAACCCTCTACCAGAAACCTCGGTCTCCAAGAAATCCGACGCCAACCAGGCAGTCGTGGAAGGTGACTCGAAGGTTGCAGGATCTTGGGGAGGACAGAGCCCAGTCTTGCATGTTACATGATCTCGCGATGCCGTGGGAAGACAAACGGCGAGGACAGAATAAGGCCGACACAGTACAACACCAGCACCGCCCGCCGTTTCCTGCCATCACCACCGTTACGGCAAGTCATGTACAAAGAAGCTACTCACTACGAAAACGATACCCCCAGCACAGTGTGCAGATGCACAAGCCCTCCTTACACAGCTTGCCGTAAGCCTTCCTGCACCCACCCGCATGCTGCCCCCATGTCCCGTCCCTTCGCGGAATCCCACAAACCGCCCCAGCAGGGCAAGTGATCCGCCCCGGGCCGACCCCGAACGGCCACCTTCCCTTCCCAGGAGGAAACAAGCATACCTTACATGTACGTAGGGAATAAGTTTGCTCGCTGCAGAAAAAAAAGCAAGCCACGCCAAGCACTCCAGCCAACGGGCCATCGCATCGGATCGGACCCGGCGATGCGCTTATGCAATGCACAAAGTGCATATGCCTAGTGGACTACTGGCGCTCTGTGATTGGCGTGGCATACACGACATGAGACGGGGCTAGAGGGGGCTGCCGGCCCCGGCCCACTCTCCGGGCGGTGTTCGGGTCGTCTGGAGATCCCCGGGGAGATGATGAAGAGAGATGTGGACGCCACCTGACCGTCTTCGTGCAGATACACTCCCCCCCCCCTGCGTGGAGGAAAACGGAAAGAGATCCGCGATTCCCGGGAGCTGGGATGGGACTCCCCGCATCAGCAGGGGAGGGTTGGTTGTCTGCTGGCATGTGTGTCTGTTTGCTTTGCCTTGCCGTGCCCAACGGTACCTTACCCTTCCTTCCCGCCCCCGCGCTGCCGATAGCATGATGCAAGCCCATGACGCGCATGGAAGGACGAGAAAAGTTGCTTTCTTCGGCCCAAGAGAGGCTGCTGTCCGATCCGACTGTCACCATCCTCGGGGCGCACAAACGGAGGAGGTGGGTGGGTGGGGAAAGAGTACCTAACCATCGGGGCCCTCCGACCGAAGCACACACACGCCCCGAATACGATGATGTCCCTCTGCTCCAAAAGCGGCAACGGAGACACCAGACAAGGAGTGTGAGACAGCCAGCTAACCCAGACCGCGCGAGTTGCCTACCCAAGTCAGGTATCCCCAATAATTGGCAGCAGCGAGCGCCTCCCCTTGTTCCGCGCGCTGCACTGCCCAGGGCAAGGACAAAGAAACCCAAACACACCAAGGCAAGCCTTGTCACAGCTAGACCCCGCCAGAACCCAATATTCTGCAGCACGCAAAGGGTAAATCGCGCAGGTCTCACCTGTTTTGGCGTTGGCTGCGTATTGCGGAGTCCCCGTGAAAAAAATACTACATGTCAGCTTTTTTGCCCCTTTCTTGGGGTGATAGTCACCCTACCGGCTAGCTTTCCAGGTCAGCCGCGTTGATCCATCTGGCTGTCGCGGTTACTTGGGGATCTGCCTGGTGCAGTGGTGGGAGACATGTGTTTTGTTTGCCTGTGCGTGGATGTAAACAAGAGAATAAGCAGAGAGGAGTGAAGGCGGCGGGGTTACGGCACAAGACTGCGATCTGGCAGGTGAGAGGAAGAACCAATGCAGCTGCGAGATGGCGGAGAGAAACTGGAATAGAGGATACCAAGAACGGTAAGAGTGGCGTTTCACACGGAGTAGATGGGATCGTCATCAGTACATGGCTCCGGCCGGAGAGGAGGGGATCCGAAGGAAACCAAAGAAATGAGTCCACGGCTGGCCACCCGACGCTTGAACCCGGATGAGTTGGTGGCTTACAGAAGCCGCAGGACGGTCTGGGGAAAAACCCCAAGAAGAAGGGGGGAAAGGCTCATCGGGTAGCCCTATCCCCGGCGGGGGAGAGTTAGCCGGCTACGAAAACCTGAGGGTTTTATTCCGTTTCCAGAGTGGTTTCTCAGTCACGCGAGTTGACGTGCCACCACCTTTGTCAACGGGATGGTGGTGATGGGTATGGGGAACTAGTATATACTGGGTTGGGGGAGTGGGGGCGAGCGCTTGTTCTGGTGGTGGTGGGAGAGGATGGAATTTCTCTCAACCTGGCAGGTTGCCCGAACTTCTTTCGGCCACCGTGACTTTGTTGCTGAGAACACTCCACTGTTTCACACAAGAGCAAGGGTGTTGTGTTGTTTCGCTACTCTTGCGAGTAGACAGCAGGATATCCAACTGAGAGCCACACTCTTGCTTGACGAGACTTGATGTTATATGATTCGATAGCAATCTGAAAACCTATTCTACCATGTTGCTGAAACCGAGCACAAACGCAACAGAGGAATGGCGAGGATAATTTAAGAGTAAAATGAGAGAGAATGCTTCAGGAACCCTCCAGCAAGCCAACCGACCACCACCAGGTCAGACTACCACCCCCCCGCCAGCCCAGAATTACCATCCCCCACCAAAGCAGGCCACCAAGAAAAGAGACAGCCTCCTGGGTATCCAGTAAGCACGCCACAAACCACCCAGCAAGGACGGCCACCCAGAAGCGAACTCGACAGAAACGAACAGCACAACAACCCGGGCATCTCCATGTCCAATCTTGCAGCCCATCCACCCCCCCCAAAAAAAACTTTTTGTTGCAGTCTTCCAACCCCCTCCTCAAAGAAAAACGGCGACCAGAGTAGCGCAATGACTGCTCTGCCAGCCTACCTCAAACAGGCGCAGAGAGAACAAACAAGAAGAATATTACCCCCCCTTCAAGAGTCAAACCACCGCCACGACCGCCACGACCGCCACGACCGCCACCGCCGCAAGCAAGCAAGCAAGAAAGCAAGAGAAATAAAAGAAACCACCCACAACCCACAAGATGTCCCCACCTCCCCCCTGCCCTGACCACACCCCACAGATAGCCATCACCGCTATCCCCGCCCACCACTCTCACCCTCCATCTTGTGCTGAGTCTGTTGACCCTGCCCCTGGCCCATCGCAGTAGAAGAATGATGAAGAGGGTGATACCCCGGAAAACCATGATGCTGCTGGTGCTGCTGGTGCTGCATCGACAGCTGGATACTCCCCGCCCTGAACACAGCAGCAGCCGCCGCAGCAGCCTGCTGGTGCTGCTGGTGCTGCTGGTGCTGCTGGTGCTGGTGCTGGTGCTGGTGCTGGTGCTGGGACAAAGCGCACGGGGCGTCGAAGCCGTACTGCCCGGCTGCTGCCGCCGTAGCGTACTGGTAGTTGCTGAGTTGCTGTTGATGCTGCTGCTGATGGGGCATCGGCAGGGGCGGGAGAGCAGGTAGCCCGCCCCCTTGGTGCTGCTGCTGCTGTTGGGTATGCTGGCCATGCTGCTGCTGCTGCTGGTGGTGATGAGAAACCCCATGGTGATGATGAGGCAGGCCGTGATGGTGCGACACCGGCGGAGCGTACGCAAACAGCGGCGACGACGCCTCCGACGCAGCAGCCGTCGTGCTCGGCGTACCCGCCTGAGTCTGAGGGGACTGTGTCCAGGGACTAGCCTGGTGGTGATACAGCGCCGCGACCGGGGAGGGACTACTAAACTCGGCGGTAGTCGGGGTGGTGGTGGCGAAGAGGGCGGCAGCAGCAGCAGCAGCGGAGGAGGAGGAGCGGCGGCTCGCTGCGTGCCCCTGGTGGTGGTGGGAGCCGGTGAGGATGTCGTGCATCTGCATTGCGGCGGTTGCGGCGCCGCCGTCGGCGGTGGCGTAGGGGTACTGGTCTGCCGCGGTCCCGGACAGGTCCGAGGGGAGCATGGGCGCCGGCGGGGCGCCGTACGGGTTGGCGCGGATGGGCAGGTCGTGGAGGAAGGGGGTGGTCTGGAACTGCGCGGCTAGGGTGTGCACGGCGCTGCCGGTGGGCGAGAGGGACGGGAGCATGGGCAAGGCGGCGGCGGCGGCGGCGGTGGCGGCGGCTGTTTGCCGGGTGGTGGGGGAGACGTGCGAGGTGGCCGAGTCGGTGCGGCCGCGCTCGGCGGATTCCTCCTCCTCGTCGTCGTCTTCGTCGTCCGGGTCGAAGCAGTGGTTCATGACCATGTCGTCGGCGGTGACGATGACCTGCGTGGTGCCGTCTGCGGCAAAGCGGTCAGCACAACATGACTGCAAGAGTTTGGCGGGGGCTACCCACCGATCTCGTTCCGCTTGTACTTCTCCTCCATCTTGGCGACCCGGAACAGCTCCTTCAGTATGGGCTTCTTCCGTGCGTTCTTGGGCTTGTTGGGGTCCGCAAACCAGCTCGCGAGCGAGTCGAAGGCGGCCACCTCGAGCTTGGCCACGGTGATGACGCCCAGCTTCTGGATGCTCGGCGGCCGGGTCTCGGGGCAAGTGATGTACCGCAGGATGTTTCTCAAGACGATGACGCGCTCTGTTCCCGGTCAGGACGATTCTGAGAGTATGAAAGAGATCTCAAGTCACGCACCTCTCTTCCACTGATGGTCAGGCTCAACATGCCGCACCCTGTCCTTCTCGCTCGGACCCCAGGCCTTGGGCCACCAGTCCGGGGCAGTGTCGTAGCCCCCTGTATACGGGTTGGTGGCCTGCTTCTTGGGGGCGATGATCTTGATGAAGGCCTTGGCGACCTCCTTGCAGGCCGTCTGCTGGATACACTTGAACCCGCGCTCGTAAAAGTCCAGGACAGCCTTCGAGTCGCTGATCACGATGGTCTTCCTCGAGTTGGTGACGACGGGCGGCGCGTCGTCGTCCAGCTCGCGCCGCATCGCGCCCTGCCTCCTCGGCCGTTTTCTGCGGCTGGGCTCGACCGGCCAGTGGTCCTCAAAGGGCAGCGAGGTGCGCGTAGAGTAGCACAGATCGGTGTCGTAGTCGTCCTCGTACCCCTGCGAAACGCCGTCCCCTAGGTCCAAGTCAGCAGCTGCGGGGGCATTGCAGTTGTCCTCCACGCTTACGTCTTGACGCCCTGTTCTGAAACTGGAGGAACTTGTCCCTCCGGAACATCTTGCGGATGTCTTCCTCGGCAATGGGGCTGGGCCCGCAGAAGTAGGCAAACTTGCCGTTGCCCAGGTGGGTGGCCAGGAAGAAGCTTTCAAAGGGGATGCTGCAGTGCTCCCGGAGCGCCCTGGCGACCGTCTGTGCCAAAGTTAGCTCATTGTAGACGGGGCCGGTCACGCTGAGTCCGAACATGGAGGTGATGGGAGCGCGTACCAGGGGCGGAGAGCTTCTCGCTTCCGGTGCCATGTCATGCCGGCCATCGTCCGGGGAAAACCGGCTGCCCTCCCACGGCCGAGAGCAGGCGTGACAGCAGTCGCTCTGGGCAGTGACCATGATGCCGGCGGGTTGGACCTCGAGAGGTATATAGGAACAAGGTGCGTAAGACAGCGGTGAGAGCTTGCAGCGGGTGTCGACGTCCAGGGTGCGGCCGTGCGTCGAAGAGTGGTGAGAAGGCGGTCTGCCGGGCAAGCACGCCAGGGGAGGTTGCAGATATATCGTGCTGCCTACAAGGCGGAGGGAAGCAGGCCGAGTCGGGGCCCGGGCTGATGAGACGCGGGGGCTGCCGTGGTGGGTCCTGGGTGATGATGCCGACCAGGGGGCTGAGGAGCGGGAAGCAGAGGTGCAAGTGCTGGGGTTCTGAGGCTCCGAGGCTCCGGAGACCGTATGCTGAACCCGAGATTCTTCAGTGCAGCAGTTCCAGTTACGTAGGTCAGTCTCGAGGACAAGAACGAGAGGGATGACGAGTGATACCCTCTCAGATAGATTGGTGAAAAGGCAGCGTGATGCCTGGACGGATGTCGACGGGCCAGCGGCTGCACGATCCAAGGTCCGAAGGGGCCACCGGGTTGCCTGCCTGACGGGTGGCAGCGGCGGGGTTCGCAGATAGTGTCAGACGAATTGAGCCGTCGGACACGAGGAGACAAAGGGAGCTGACAGTGGTTGTCAGGGGCCGAGACTGGGAGGCGTTTGCTGCCTATTGGAGACGGTGGAGACAGAGGGAGGCCGGTCTCAAACAGTGATATCAGCTGGCGGATAGTATGGTCTGGAGGCGGGACCCTGCAGTCAGTCTTCTTTGTCTGTTTGTGCGGCTATGAGACATCAAGGGGGACGAACTGACCACTTGAGAATAGCAGCTCAGGAATAACTAGCCTGCTCTCCACAGCTGCGCCGTCCTGGGGGAGTCTTTTGGGGTTCTTGTGTGTGTGTGTGTGTGTGTGTGTGTGTGCCGGAGGTGAGGTTCGTGCTGTGGAGGGCGCCCCCTACCTTTGAAGGAGCCAAAGGACCAGGCCTGTGTTGGGCCGACTTGGTTCAATGGCCAGGATCCTTGGGCGCAAGGATCACCGGAGAGAGGTGGCTGACAGGGTCACCTCTGGGGATGACAAGGTCAAGGTTTGGCGGCAGCCAACGGTTGAAGAGAGGCTAGGGAAGGGTGTATCTCTGGGGAGACGCCAAGGTAAGGACGGAGGTACGGAGAAGCTATGACCCCTCTTCGGTCGAGGTCTCGAAGGGGGGGCACGGAAGAGCGCAGGTGAAGTGGGAACGACGGTCCAGGAGAGAAGACTTGGACTTGTCGGAGAGCCGGTCTTTGGAGGACCGGGCCTTGCTTGGTTGCTAATGGGGAAAGCTGGGGGCAGCCGGCCCCGACGGTAGCAATGCCGTCTTGTCCGTTTAATTAGTCTACCACCCCGTCCTTGTCAATACGATGGACCTCTAGAAGTCCGAGCTCCAATGCTGGCTCACAGGGAGTGTGGATTTTGGATAGCATGAGACTGACTCTGGAAACGGTGGGCTGGAGAGTCAAAGGGGGCTGCGTGCCCGGTTTGATACTGGCCGGGCGTCAAGACAACGATTGACCGGGCGCAGGTGAAGATGGGCTCTGAGACACGGGGTAGCGACTGAGCAGGCTAGCGAGATGTGACGGGTTCAGGTGTCAAAGAGAGAGAGAGCCCTGCCGGATCCTGAAGACGCTGGCGCAAGAAGGCTGAGAGCGAAGGCGACCCGAGACGAGAGGCAGGAGGCGAGGCGAGGAGATATACGGGCGATTATCAACTCGTCTCGTCGAGCATGCAGTTAGTCAGTCGCACAGCTGCTCTTGTGTAATGGTGAAGGCCATGCCCACGGTCGTGTTGGCGTCGAGACGGGAACACAGCGCAAGAGAGACGCCACATTGGAGGCCAGCGTTTCCGTCTGGCTGCAGAGGAACAAACAAAGCTTGCGGGACAGCAGCCATGACGGCGGGAGGCTGCTGTCACACTGTACGTGGCGTAGTCGCAAGTACAGCCGTCTACCCCGGGGGGGGGGG
>MU854327.1:284930-305434 GCA_033296685.1 Parachaetomium inaequale
TTTGGTGCCGTCGACCGTTTTGGCGCGTCGCCGTAACGGACTCGGAGCGAATGCAGCAAGCAGCTGGGGGAGGACAAGACGCCTGTAACCACACTCCAGGGAATCGACTTGCACCTGCCGATAGATATCGAATATCGTCCTCGTTTGGCGTCGTGTCTCAGTTATCTGCCTGGTTACGAACACTCGGACCAGTAATCCGGGCTCACCAGAGGGGCCGAAGCAGAGGGCAGGGCACGATGGATGCCACACTTGCTCCGTCTTAGACTCTCCCAGCAGGCAACGGACGGCGAATGGCGATGCAGAGAGCGGATGGGACGGACTGAATGGATGGAATGGATGGAATGGATGGAATGTATTGATTATCTCGATTGGCTCGAATGGCGCCTGGACTGGCAGCTTCTGGAACGAAGCCTTCTCCCCACACCATCCCGCGCCGCCGTGTCCAGAAGCAGAAACAAAAAAGATGAGCTTCGCGGAGACGAAAGATGGGTGGTCAGTGGGGCCTAGACCCTGGTTCCCGGGGGATGGAAAACCCATGGAAATGGGCGTGTGCTCCCCGCTCTTGGCAGAGATTGGATGGAAGTGGGCCCGCCACACAGACATGAGCCCTGGTAATTTACCTTTTAGGCCTTCGGTAATTCCACTCAACTTGAGTTTATTTCCGGCACCTGAAGGCTGACCAGATTTGTTTCTGATGGGCAAGATAAGGCAGTCGTCGTCGCCTTGGCCAGATGTGGGAGCACAAGATGGCGTCTCCCCGTCTCAGTTATTCCCGAATTGGGTCCGGGGTATGACAGGCTTAGACAGCAGGTGGGATGTTCCACCGCCACGACGACGACGACGACGACAAGCCACGCGGTGACGGGCAGGACGGCGGCAACCAACAAGGCTGGCCACAGAATATCCACGGGTGTTTGCCGCGTGCATGCCGGGCGCTGCCGGAAGATCCAACATCTCGATCAGGCCTCGAGCAGCAGGAACCAACAAGAGTGGTGATCCCTGTTTGCGCTTCCCTTTTCGTGCGCCCACATCCAGTCCACTTGGCCCAGAACGCAATGTCGTACATCCAAGCGGCTGCCGTGCAGGGCCTCGAGGGTGCTTCTCGGCTTGTGGTTGTCGTGGTTGACCGCCATCTCGCCGTGCCGCCTGCATCTTGGAGCAGAGATGGGAGGACAACAAGCCACCTGGACGTGAGCGCCAAGAAACGTGTCGAAACGCTGACGGACCAGCCTGATAATGCGCCGCGGGGGTGATCTCCGTCGCGATCCCTGCATCCCTTCTTTTCGAGTTAGGGTTGGGCGGAGACTTTCCTTCTTGCCTGTAGGCCAAAGCCATCGTCACCTTGGCTGCAGATGCACCCGATGGCCCGGATCGTCCCCGATTGAACGCGACGAAGAGGCAGGGCGCAAGCAGCACGATGGAAATGGAAAGTCGACGCTGCCGCCATCGTGTTCCAGGCATCCGCCAGCAGCCAACGAGCGTCGCTCAGTCGGTTGGGCCTCGATGCGCCCGCGGCGGCTGGCAAATCCCGGGTGGGCCTTCAAGGTACGGTACCCGGAGGGAGGGGGGCCAGGGGCTGCCCAAACTCGCAGATTGGGCAGATGGAAACGAGCTCAACAGCGCTACCTATTGAACCGTGGCATTGATGGCGATTCGGCACTGACAGCGCAGCCTGGGAGATGCACAATTGACGATTGACCAAAGGAACCTGGAAGCAGCCCGAAGCAACCGCCACCTGCTGGTCTGAATCCATGGATGGGAGAAGAACAGTCGGCATGTCTCGGGCAGGCACCCTCTCCGTTGACAGGCAGTTTTGACGGGAAGGCAGGTATGGAGGATGCCGTACGAAACCTGGCTAGAATACAACCGCCCTCAGTCACATCACATACGAATACGAAACCAGATGGACACACTGGTAGGGATGCGATGCCGCAGCGGAAGGGCGGCGGAAGCACGGCGGAAGCAAAGCAGGGATTCCGGACAGTGGTGGCTTGCGCTAGTTTTTCCGACTTTACCGTCCGTGCACGTACTGTATATTACACAGTGATACACACTGACACTTGACTTGCAGAGTGGGGCGCGGGTTTTTGGCCCACTTCTTGAGCTCTCGCTTCGCCCGTCTTGACAATCGCGCACAGTAACTAAAGTTCGTAACATCTCACTTCTCACCATTTGCCCGTCCGATACGGTACCAGGCTCTCGGAACGGGCCTTACCAGCCCCGCGTTTGCGTGCACGCTAGCTCGGCACGACGGACGATGAGATCAAACGCCTTCAGCACTAATGCCTCCCTTTACTACATAGCAGACGCACCTGGCCACTGATCCTAGAAAAATCTGGAAATGGGGTTCGCATCGGAAAGGGTTTGTTCTGTCAGGATTGTTCATTAGCGAGTCTCGCGCCGACCCGGCCGTTGGTTGAGAGCCCGCTTACCTATTATTGTGTAGACTACTAGACGGCCGGCAAGGATTTTCGCCCATGCACACCATCAGGAATCGAGCGAAGAGGAAAAGTGACAACCGCGCTCCCGGGACGACTCTCGGCCGGCACTTGCAATAAACACTTCGCCAAGGGTTGACGCAAGCCCTTGATGTCCGAATATTGCTTGCAGTGCCAACGGACGAATCCGTGCTCTGCGTGACACACAGCAAGCCACCATTGGGAAAGGCACGGGAAAAACACCAAAAGCCATCGCCAGCTCCGGCCCGAGTTGCCATGATGCCGCAGAATCGAGCAAGGTGCCCTGAAGGCCCAGGTTGCAGTGCCGTTGCACAAATGCCTCTGCCGCGGCAGCTCGAGGACGAGGCGTGCAGGAGCCACACACTCGAAACGGCAACCCTTCCGCCGGCATCTTTGCGCACCGAGAGAAGGCTGAAACGAGAAAGCATGTTTGCCTGGATTTGGCCATGCTCGCCGACCTGAACATCAAGAGTTCACTAAGCGAGGCGTCGCTGGCCGTGTCTTAGATCCCGCGGTCCAAGTACTCCGTGCCAACCACCAACCTGAAAGGTACGAAGTAACTTTCTCAGGCAAACGAAGAGCAGACGCAGTCCCTGCTGGACCGGGGTCGACTCGGCGCGCGGCAGCCACCAGGCTGGACGCGCAGATCACGGTTACACAGAAGCCCCTCGGCTTCCCACCCTAAGCCCCTTCCAGATTCCCTTGCATTCCGGGACACGCATCGCCAACCCGAAGTGATAGAGGCGCCGCCCACGGCCACCGTTCCCAGTAAACAGTCTCGCGGTGCCGCAGCCAAGGCGGCGCGCCGGGTCTCACTGGAAAGCATCCGGATCGACGCCCAAGACCTGCCTGGCTTCGCTAACAGACGTTGGCTGTTGGCCGATTCACCGGGGTCGACCAGGACAAACCACGCGGCAAGCCCAAGATGGCCCGACCCCAGAGAAGCAGATCGCCATCAGCAATGATGAGTGAGCCGTCCAGATGTGCGAGTCTCCCAGGGCCTGGACTCGCTCACATGCTCGGTCCCGTCTGCGGCATTGGACCCACACGGCGTCTTATTGGCGACGTTATGGACAAGGTGTGCCGAGGCCGCGCTTCTTCGAGCAGCTGTGCCGCCGCCTCACCGTCGTTATCATGCCGCCCTGATCTTGTTGGGACTTTCTGTGCTGGTCGACGAGCTTCACCACAGTGCTCGCAACACCGCACACAGCCAGAGCTGCGTCCTGCGTCGCCGCGCCGGTATTCATTCGAGGGCAGAGCACCTTGGATGGACCAGGTTGTTCTGCTGGCGCCAGGCTCAACGCCTGACGCCACACCGTTCGGTTCATGTCGGGGACGTCGGGGCCGGCCTCCAAATCCGACCCTCGGTCTCAAGCCCATCACCAAAGTCCCGACGTATTGAGCAAGGTTCTCTCAGTTCCCTCACCGCATCATTAACCGTTGCCATCCCGACGTGTACCACGGGCACCCCTTGTGTAACCCTTCAACAGCAGCAGTGGCTTGATCCGTGTAACTCGACGAACAGACCGCAGGATCTCAGTCTCAGACCTCGGCCAACGTCTTTCTGTCCTACCCTCCTTCCTCATATGCACAACGGGGCACCTCTTCCTGGTCATTATCGACTGCGTGTCTCTCCCATATTCTCCGAAGCCAGAGCAAAAGCCGGCTGCGTTGTTGCACTCGTCCCCGCAGACGCGGTCAGCAACGGCATATCGTGTCATACGGATATTAATATCGCTGGACGGATCGAGAGGTTACACAACTTCGCGCTGGAACCTCCGCTCCTGCTTCTGCTTCTGGTTCTGGCAAGCTGCGGTCGGGAGAGGGAGCATCGAAGGGAACCGTACCCAGAGTGGGATTGGCACCGCAACTGCAGAGCAAGGGTTGGGGGAGAAGGGCGGAGATGTTCGAGCCATCGTCATCACCCTGACCATACCGCAACAGTAAGGATCAGATTGCCCATAGCATATCCTCGGCGGACTCCTCCGGTCTCAGATGAACGCCCAGGTGCGCTATCGAACATGGTACCAACCCCCAAAATCCCAGACCTGTCTCAGTCATCCTGCAGTGTTCCTGTGAACGAATCCTGCCAAAGCAGCAGGGCGGTAGCCCAGAACAACTTCCATCCCCAGCACCCAAGAAGCTGACCCGCACCCCGACATCCCCATTGGGGACTCTATAAACCCGCGAGGGTAATCCCTTCCCTTTTTAGCCTCCATTCCGCCCGACATCACCAACAAGCTCTGGCCAAACACGGCAACTGTAGCACACCAACAACATCACCCGGCCAACCACCGCCGTAAACGTCCGGCGGCCGGGAGCCTGCATGATCTGGCGCTCGTTCCCATCATCCCCTCTGCAAGACAAGACCATCCCCTACCCACACACCCACCACAAAACTCAACCAAAAAAGGCGTCATCCTCGGAATCAGCAACCGCCAGACAAGACTAGACCAGCCAAGACAAGACAAGGCAAGGCAAGGCAAGGTAAGCAAGCCAGGTGTCTGTCTCACTCGCTTATCTTTGCCCCAGCCAGCCATAACTACTACTCTAGTTAGCCTTACCATACATACACCCCCCCTTCCTTACTTACTCCACCGCAAGACACACAGACACACAGACACACACAGATGAGACTGACGACGACAAACTGCCGGCGAGAGGCGTGGACGGGGATGGGGATGGGGATGGGGCCCAGGGGAACGGGCGGGGAACGGCGGTGTTGGTGATGCTACACAGCACGAGGCGTCGGTCACGATATTGTTCACGCCGGCGGTCGAGACACACACCACACACAGCATGGATGGGAGACCCCGACCCGACTCGACCCAACATGACCCGGCCTGGCCCGTAACTATCTGCTGAATGTATGTAGGTATCTGACTGATGATGATGATGGATGAGCAATGATGAGCGATGCGAGACTTTCGCCTACTTTTTTTTTGTTTTGATCTTACCCCGAGTATATCCTATCTATCGCCTTGCCCACTCCGCTACCTAACTACCTGGTACCCACGGGGATGGGTGGTTCACACCTCTTAGGTTGGTCCGTGATACCCTCCTCTCGATAAACTCAATCCAGTGACAACAACCCAAGGTAGAGACGGCGACACCGAGCACCCGCACGCGGCGAGGGCAGGAGTAGCGGTGAAGCGGCAATGTGATGTGATGTAGAAGCCAACGTCACCAAAATCACCAACACTATCAATAAGATGCCTGCGCTGTTTGTTGTTTGTTGTTGTACAATACATAAGGTACGTACTTACATACATACGCTCGACTCCATGGCATTTTTGGTCTTGTACTGCCCGCACCGTACCAATCACATATGTACATCCCATCCTATCCATCCATTCATCCATCCATCCATCCATCCATCCGCTCGGCAGCAGCAGCAGCAGCAGCAGCAATACTACACACGACACACCAATACAGATCCAAACCCATCCGATCCTCTCTGCAAAGCCGAGTCCCCCCATACTTTTTCAGACCCCAACCATCACCTCACCCCCCCCCCCCCCCCCCCCCCCCCCCCCCCCCACGAGAGGGAAAAAAAAAAGAAAAAGAAAATCACTCCTCCAACAACCCCGCCTCCCTCACCAACCCCCAAAAAACCCCCCTCTTCCTAACCAGCTCCGCCGGCGTATCAAACTCGACCACCTCCCCCTTCTCGAGCACCACCACCCGATCACTATCCATAATAGTATTGATCCTGTGCGCGACCGTGACAATCGTCCTGTTGGCGAACAGCGGGCCCCTGAGGGTAGTCTGCAGCATGGCGTCGGTCTGGACGTCGACGGCAGCCGTGGCTTCGTCGAGGACCAGAATGTTGGAGGGTGTCAGCATGGCGCGCGCGAGCGAGACGAGTTGGCGTTGGCCTTGGGAGAGGTTTGATCCTATCAATCGGGTTAGTGGGATTTGTAATCGATTTCGGGGTCGTAATCAATGGTAAGGGGGTGTGTAGGTGGTGCAGAAGGCCAGCCATCTCGATCCCGCAGATTTGCCGGGTCTGAGAAGTGACACCTGCCTGCCTGCCCGGACGGACCACTTGGCTCCGGCGGTCTGTGTGTGCCATAACCAAAACCAAAACCACGGTGATGGATAACGACGGTTGGTTGGTAAGCGAGTATAGCACAGAGCGTGATATGGATGGATGACGACGGGGGATAGGGCAGCGCTCGGAATCCGGCTCGTCCAGTGTCGCAGCCATGTGCACAGCAACATCGATCCTGCAAGGGCCTGTGCTGTGGACGGGTGCGCATCCAGCGAGACAGGACGGTTGCAGTGGTGCACATGGCGAGGCAAGAGGTGTGACAGGAAACGGCACCTCAGTTCGCCGAGGGTCGACCTGCCGCTACCCGTGAGGAGCCATGGCACGCCGTCCTGCCCACTCGTCTGGCAATCCGAGTCCGAGCAGTTCACGGACCAAGAGCTCCTCGTATCAACGAGCCCCCACGGTCAAGGTGCGGTGTAGCTAGCCGTGTCGCGTCGGTCGCGCCGCGATGCGGCCGAGGGACCAGGCAGTCCACGATGACGCGACCGGCGGTACATGGCACGACAGGCACACGCAAAAGCCGACAGAAAGCGCGAAGCGAGCGAGACGGGACGGGGAACACGTGGGAATATGCACTGCTTACCTCCTTCGTGTATCTTGGCCTCCAGCCCGCCCTCCATGGAAGCGACGTGGTCTTTTAGCCGGGCGTGTTCTGTGCGCCAAACAGATTAGTCTTGTGTACCCGATAAGACGGAAGAGCCATGTGAACACGGTGGTGGAGGGGCAGCACTGTTTCTGGTTGCAGGTGTAACGGGGGCAAACGTACCGAGGACACTCCAAAGCTCCGTGTCATCGTGGACGTGTCCCGGATCGAGATTGTCCCGAATGGTGCCCTCGAAGAGAGCCGCATCCTGTGGGATGATGGCCAGGCGCCGCCGGAGATCCAGCAGCCCGATTGTCGACGTGTTGAGGCCGTCGAGGCTGATGTTGCCCGTGTCTGGCTCGATGATCCTGAACAGCGCCAGGGTCAACGAGGATTTCCCGGCCCCCGTGCGTCCCACAACGCCAATCTTCTCGTGCGACTTGATATCCAGGCTGACGTTCTTGAGCACGAGATCGAGGCCCTCGCGGTACCGCGCGCTGTAGTTGTTGAACTCGACCTCGCCACGCGACGGCCAGCTGACGGGCGGCCGGCTGCGGTGGATGATCTCGGGCGCCTCGCTGGGCAGCTGCGCGTACTCGAGCACGCGCTCTACCGACACGATGTTGGTTTCCACCTCGACCGTCTGACGGACGATCCAGTTGAGAGACGTGGTGATCTGCAAGCCGTAAGACAGGGCCAGGCCGACCATGCCTTCGCTGAGCTTGGTGCCGGTGGCCACGGCGATGACGGCGAACCCTGCAGCGGCCAGGATGACCACGGCGCCAATGAACTCCAGCCTCACCGCCAGCCATCGGTTGGCGCTGATGGAGGGGAAGTACGCCCGAAGGTTGGCATCAACGCGCCACTCGTTCTCGAGCTCGAACCTGTCCTGCTGGCGGTATGCACGGATGGTGGAGATGCCGCCAAGAGACTCCTGGAAGTGGGCATAGATTGGGCTGCGGCTCACGCTGTCCAATCTCTTCAGTTCTCGGGATGACCGCAGGTAGTACCGCTGGATCCAGATGTACATGGCGCCGAGCGGAATAATCAAGGCGACGAACGGCGGCACCGTGACCGAGATGACGACAAGAGTGAATCCCGATCGGGCTAGGTTGGTGAACAGCATGTTGAAGGTCCGGGCAAGTACCTCATCGACACGGTAGATGTCGCTGCGAAACGGTCAGCATGCTGCGGAAGTTTGAGGCTGTCTGCACCGGGCTCGATTGGGAATGAGATGGGGCGTTATGAGACATGGAGGCACGACATCGCTGGCGCCGGTGGTTCCCGCACCGTTGGAGCCACTTGGCTCAAGCCCCCTCGCACAACAGCTGGCTCGTCCTACCCCGTGAGAACCAAGGAGGGGAGGGTGGGGATTTGAAGGGGCAGGGCCACAGATACGCACCTCGAGAACCTGTTCAGGATGCGGCCGGCCGGTGTAACGTCAAAGAAGGACATGGGCGATCTGAAGATTGCCGTCGCCATCCTCTCGTGTAACTTGCGAGATGCCTGTGCGAACCACATGTGAGCCCGATCCCTAGTCCGCCTTTTGGCCTCGACGTACCTCGATGGAGCAGAAGATCCAGAGAATGAGGGTCTGCACGACCGTCAGGGCGGCAGCGCCGATGCCGATCACGAAGTAGATACCGATGTACTTGCCAACCTCGGGGTTACTGCCGGCCTTGGTGTTCCTGTCGGCCCAGGTTTTGAGCCAAACGCTTCCGGCTACGTGCCGAGTTAGCGATCCGTGTCACAAACAAACAAATGGCGTTGAAGAGGCGGTGAACAAGCAGTAAGGGGACGAAGGCGATGGGTCCCGTGGGCACAGCGTGGCGATGTCTGCTCCGCGGCGGAGGCAAGCAAGGAGGCAACTTACCGATTTGCGCCGTCTGGGCAGCAACGAGAGTAATCATGTAGACAGCAACAGCGGGGAGGCTGTTCGTTTTGGCATATTCGCCGTAGACTGGTCTTGGGGTTAGCATAGCGGACGAGACTCATCGGTAACCTGCAGTCACATACCTGACCACTTCACCTTGCCCTGCTCAGAGTGCTCCTTTGCCTGTCTGGTCTTGCTGGGGTTCTCCTCGTCGTGAAGTTTGCCCCGAGGGCCCCTGAAGCTGGCAGCACTGGCGCGCCGAAGAGTAGCCATGCTCCCAGTCCGCGGCTTTTGGGCCTGGTAAGAAGAACTGCCGGGGCCCGGCTTGATGGCCTGGAGTGCGCCCAATGCCTCCTGGGCCTCCTCCAGTTCCTCCTTCTCCTGGCTGCTGCTCGCCGCCTCGATGACGGTGGAGGTCTCGCTGTCGCTGTCATCAGGGGATCCGATGGCGGAACTCGAGCCCGAGTCGTTCTGCCGAGCAGTCTTGATCAGATCGTAGACGGCCCCTCTCATGGCCGTGAGCTGCCGGTAGCTGCCCCTCTCGGCAATCTCGCCATCCTTGAGCATGCAGATGTAGTCCGACTGGACAAGGACAGGGATCGAGTTCGTGGCCAGGATCCGTGTCTTGGAGCTGAGCAGGCCCTTGGGGCCAAGGACGTTGTCAATGATGTGACGGCCGACGTGCGAGTCGACGGCAGAGAGACAGTCGTCCAGGAGATAGACATCGGCTCTCGCATAGACGGCCCTCGCCAGAGCAACGCGAGCCTTCTGGCCGCCGCTGAGCGAGATACCGCGCTCGCCCACGACTGTCTCGTCACCATCAGGGAGCTGAGAGAAGTCGTCGAGCAGAGCACAAGCCTTGACCGTCTTTTCGTAGAAAGTAGAGTCGTACCGATAGCCGAAGACGATGTTTTCCCGGACCGTGGCGTTCATGATCCAAGGCGACTGGCTGACGTATGCTACCATTCCGTGGACTTCGACCTCGCCCTTGATTTTCCACAAGTCGCCAAGGATGCTCTGCAGGAGCGAGCTCTTGCCTGCTCCCACGCGGCCGACAATGCAGGACAGGTCGCCCTTGTGGGCGCTAAAGTTGATGTCCTTCAGAACGGTCTTGTTCTCGTGGCGGTTCCAGGAGAAAGAGCCGTCGCGGATCAGCACTGATTCCTCTCCCACGATCTCAACAGGCGGCTTCACGACGATAGCCTCTGGCTGGATCTCTTCGGCAGTCAGGTACGAAGTGAGACGGCCAACGGCGACGCTGGCCTCGATGAAGGAAGTGATGACCATGGGGAGGACCGCCAGGGGGAAGGTAAGGAGGTTGAACAGGGCTGAGAGAAGCCAATGTTAGCCAAGAAAGCAAGGGTGCTCGTGAGTAAGGAGTCATACCTAGACAAGGGAACACAATCTCGGTTGTCAGAGGACGGTCGTCGGTAAGCACAAACACGGCAAAGGTAGAGCAGGAGACAAGAAACGGGGTGCTGGACCAAGTGAAGTTGGCAAAGGCCTGGCCGGCGCCAATCTTGCGCAGGTTCTTCAGCTCCTGGTCGTTTCTGATGTAGTTCAGCTTGTTCATGAACGCTGCGCCCCAAGCGTAGAGCTTGATGCTCTTCATGTTGTTGATGATCTCGGCAATCAGACGGCTCCTGGCATCCTTGTTCTTCATCTGCTCCTTCTGCAGGTTCTTCATGATGCGGGCAATCATGCCGTTGACGGGGATCATGAAGATCATGACGCCAATGCCTGCCAGCATGGACCAGCCGACCAAATGGTAGAGCGAGACCATGCAGATGATGATCTGGAAAGGAGCCGACCAAATCTGCTGGGCAAATTGCGTGAGGTCCTGGAGGCGCTGGCCATCAACCGCCATGTAGTTGACGATGTCTCCCGTGGTCTTGGACGACCGGCCCTCGTTCGAGAGCTTCAACGCCTTCTTGTAGATGGAGGACGTCAGGCCGCCCTTGATCCTCATGCCGGTGACGAAAGCCAATTGGAAGTACTGATGAATCATGGTTGTCTGGAAGACGGCGACGCCAAACATGGCTACCGCAATGGCAGCACCCTTGATGACGGGCTGCGGCTCGTTGCCGTGGTTGTAGGAAGCGATGAAAGCGATCAAGAATCTCAGGAGCTGCGGCTGAATGAACTGGGAGATGTCGTTAAAGACCTTGAAGACGGCGGCGAGCATGTAGGGGCCGCCGTAAGCGCCGAAAAGGGCTCGCCAGAGCGAAGGATGCTTCCGATGCTCCAGCTCGTGCTGCCACCTCTTCTCGAAGGCATCGCCAGTTGACTTTGTCGTGTCGTCCTTTGACAGCCCCCAGAGGTCTTCCTCGGTCAGAAACGTCGAGTAGCCGAACTTCATCAAGGGCGTCATCCACGAGAAGGTGAGCAGGGAGAAGACGGTGGCGTATTCTACCGGGCACTCCTCCTCGTCGACCAGCGCCTCGTACGTGCTGTTCTTCTTTGGCCACAGCCACTCGAAGAAGAACTCGACCACGGACAAACCAAAGCCGACGCAATATGTGACGAAGAAGGGCAGGCTCTTGGCATAGACTTGCTGCGAGATCAAGGACCGGAGCTTGACGGCGAGGGCAATCAGGAGGAACAGCCAGTAGAACAAGACGACGCCGTTTGCGTTTCGAAGGCGCGAGTGCTCGAGCCATTGGATCGTAAAGATGACGAAGAGGGAAAGGATCGTAGCGGCGGTGGTGTAGACCCTGAAGTCGCCGTACCAGATGTCCCGGTAGCTGGCGATCTGGAAGCCTAATTGCACGGCAACATCGGCGATGATGAGGCCGAGGAGCGCCTGGGCCCGGCGTCAGAACACATTTGAGTCCAAATAGCAAGCAAGACACAACCCACCTGCTTGGTCCAGAAATGCCAGTCCTTTGACACGGGCGTCGGCTGCTTCCTCTTGAGCAGCCACCAAACAGCAATTGCGCCGACAAAAACACCAAACGCGGCCACCGTCGCCACCCACACGTCGATAAAGCACGGCGTGAAGTCATATCGAAACGGGCTCAACGGACCCCATCCCTCCTCGTTCCCGCAGAAGGGCTGCTTGAAGACGCGCTCGGCACTCAGATAGCCGCTTCCCAGCTCGGCCACGACGGGGCGGTAGCCCGTGAAGGACCCCGTCTCGAACATGACCTTTTGCGCCGGCTGCGGGCCGTCGCTGTAGTCGGCCGGCCCCATTGGCACAGATATTATGACCTCGGAACGGTGTACAGAAGTGACATATCAGGTGGGAATTCGTGGGATGGGAATTCGTTTTCTCGGGTGGTGGAAATTGGGGAGAGCGTCGCGGCGGTGGGTCTCGCTTCGGACGTCGGACAGATGTTGCGGCGAGGTTCGAGGTCTACGGGTATGACGTCCACCGCGAAACAAAAAACGCTCGGCGGGAAACGGCGGGCAATGCACGTGGTTGATGGAATGTGAAGCTAGCACATTGGGTCGAATTGCTCGAGCAGAGCCTGCATCGGTCGTAGTTAAAAGGTCGCGCTGAGAAAAGAAGAGATGCCAAAAGGAAAATCGCAAGTGCCTTTTACCTGGCGTCCAACGCGCCGTTGCATTTGCAATTGTCAGCAGCCGTGAGCTTTCGGTGGACAGGGGGCACCTGCATGCAGCTCCAGCGGGGCAGCCCTGCCAAGAGGGTTAAGTCGGGACTTTCTCACGAGTCCATCCACTGCAAAAGTCGGTGCAAACGCCTGCCAAGACCGAGTACTGTCGAAACAGAGCCCCGGCAGCTACCCCACCCGAAGTCGGAGCTCCTCCCCACAGCCCGATCCGTGCATCGGCCGGGCCGCACAACCAGGGGCCGAGACTGACGCCAACATTGTCTGCCTCGCTGCTTTGTAATAGTGTGTCAATGGTACTACTTACGTTTGGGTTGCCGGCGCGGGATGACTATCCCGGTCTTACTGTGTGCGGTTGAGCATTGGGGGAATCAGCATAAGTTTTCGCTACCTTCTGTGCACCAACAAGGTACCTTACTCTGGGAATGAATCTCGGAGGTCGGAGTTTTCGGCTTGCCGCTGTCTATGCCACCAAAACAGTAATGCCCGGCAGGCATTCCTTGAGCACAACCTGCCACGGTCTTCTGCCTAGTTAGTAGGTATCCAATTGAGAAGCCTTTGCTGTCAAGAGCCTGAAATCACCCATCACCAAGACGAGCCAGTCTCCAATCCCTTTTGCAAGCCCGCCCTGCAACATGTAACCGTGACTTGCAACTTGATCCACCAATCGCAACCCCTCCCAACTCCCCACAAACACCAAGGACCCGGACCGGACACCCATGACGTTTTTAGCCTGCCCCTCCTCCTCCGGGCCATCTCCGAAGCCAAACTTCAAGATCATGCCTCCAAAACGCTCCCCATCACCACCAAACAAACCACCCCCCCAAACCACCACCGCCAAAGCCAACGCTACAACAGCAACAACAACAACTCTCATCCTCTTCGTTCTGCTTATACTCTGCCTGTTCCCCACCACCTTCCACCTCCTCTGGACCCTCCCCTTCAGCCTACTCTTCCCCTCACCCCACCACACCAAACAACAACCCTCACCACCACCAGGGCCAGGAGGAGCCATAACAGCAGAGACAAAGACAATGTGGTTCCAGAAACAATTCAGCCTCCCCGCCCGCGCCCGCGGCTCCTACCTCATCACCGACACGGTGCTCGAGCAGCTGCCCGAGATCAGGGCGTACAAGGTGGGGCTGCTGCACCTGTTTGTGCAGCACACGAGCTGCGCGCTGAGTCTGAATGAGAATTGGGATGAGGTGCGTTTCTCTTCTTCTTCTTCTCTGGGTTTCCCCAATGTTGTGGAGGGCAGGAGGTGGCGGGGGCGGGGATGGGGATGGGGATGGGTGCTGATATAAGAACAAAAAATGTAGGATGTCAGAGCCGACATGAGCGACACGCTGGACAAGATTGTTCCCGAGGCGGGTCCGAAGGGGGAGGCGCTGTATCGGCATGATGCTGAAGGTATGGTTTTGCTTGACTTGGTTATCAAGAGGGTAAAAATGGGAGCTGATGCGTGGACAGGGCCCGACGACCTCCCTGCGCATGTCAAGTCTGCGTTGATCGGGGCGAGCGTGACGATCCCCATCAAGGATGGCAAGCTGGTAAGTCAAGTTAGGCCGCCCCAGCAGACAAGACATGGCTGACAGACTAGGCCACTGGGACGTGGCAGGGCATCTGGTACCTCGAGTTCCGCGCCATGAAGCACACGCGCAAGATAGTAGCCACCATCCAAGGCGAAAAGGCATGAATTCAGACCTCAAATCTCGGGTATACTCCCATTTTTGCCATCTAAATGACGGGGCTCAGGCATTCATTGCCTGCCAGCCGCTGATGTCTACCCGTAAATGGCCATTCCATGATCCGTGACCGTAACGCCAGACGCCTGCTGAAAACCAATCCCCATGAACGATCCCATCCACCGATCAGTGTGTCCCGTTCTCCGTCTTCATGTCGACGTCGTCGCCGCCAGCGAGGACCTTGGTCTTGGGGGCGTAGCCGTCGGTCGCGCCGGTGCCCGGAGTCATGGCGACCACCTCGCCGTCCTCGTTGACAAACTCGAAGTTGTAGCGGCTGAGGAGGTGGGGGATGGCCGACAGCTGCGGGCCGTATCTCTGGGTGTTCTCATAGAGCTCGAAGAGGGGGACGGCGAGCAGCTTCATGTTCTTGGGGACGCTGAGGACCTCTGCAGACAGCGAGTTAGCACTACGGCAATTCCAGACATTGCGGAAGGGGACATACTCGAATGCGGCAGCTGGATAAAGTACAGCTTCTTGCACTCCTTGGGGCGCGTGATGTGGGCCGGCACGAACGGGTACATGAAGGTCTCAAAGTTGGGGCGCCACCACTGCGCGAGGCAATCGCCGACCTCCCAGTCGGCCGCCTTGTTGCCCTCGCCCAGGCTGCCGACGGGGGCGAGGCGCTCGTCCAGGCGCGCCTTGAAGCCCTCGACCTCGTCGTCCTCGGGCCGCAGATAGTCGCCCGGTAGCTTAAAAAAGGCATTGGCAATCTGCAGCATCAGGATATGCGGGTGGTTGTGCTCGTGGCAGACCAGGATGCCCTCGCAGGTCCGGCGCATGCCGTGCGCCTGGTAGTGCTCCTCGAGGCGCTTCAGCCGCGCCAGCACGCTGGGGTCCTCCTCCGGCTGGGTCTCCTTGACGCCGAAGGTGTAGTTGGAGAGCGGGTACAACCGGATCGTCTGCGGCTGGTTGCCGTTGAAGTCGCGCGGGATGATGGGCGGCTGCGCGCTCTGCAGCGCCGTCGGGGTGATGGTCGACATTGCAAGGATGTTGTGAGGATCCTGCGATATTTGGGTTTGCGATGGATAGGTGATGGCAAGTTCCTTCACAACTGCAAAGTTGCGATGCAAAGTTGCGATGGGTGAAGTTGTGGTTTCGTCGGAATGAAGCCGACTCGTCCGTTCTCGATGCGAGTTCCCTAAGGCGTTCAAGAAGGCGCTGGCAGGAGGAATCGAACCGAAATGGGGAAGGCGGTCAATTTTAGCGCAGTTGTTGTGGGGCCGTTCTTTCTTGGCACAGTCGGGTTCAGCCGCATTCCGTGAACATCGCTCCTTCCCAGACCGAAGATTCACAACAGTGCCTGTGGCCTGACAGAGTCTGAGAGGCCAAAGAACCACTGGCAGTTTGCATTCAGAGCAAGGCTTTCTCATTTTGTGAGAGCATCATGCACAAACATGAGGGCAAAGAAATACATCTGCCAATCCTCCTTCCTGATGCAGAGGATGCCATTTTCGTCATCCCAAGGCACTTTCAGGCTTTCAGCCCACAGTATCTAAGTGTGGTCATCTCGAGGTTCGAGTTCCTTCACAAACTTGAAGAAGGGAGAGGCTGCTCTCCTAAAATTGAAATGAACTTGAACTCAAATAACAGCGTCTGCACTCGGCGGCTTGGTTCCCTCTCCAACTTCCATGTTAAGCCGTTCATAACGGCCCTTCTCTTAAACTGCTCCCCTGCTCCCTCTCCTCTTCTCCGCCCACCTCTTCCTCTTCACGCAGCTTTGGAGTGGAAATTGGAGAAGCTCTCGGCGAAGCCCGCCCGCCTCTCTTAAAATCCAATATTTCTGCCACCTTCTGATCACTTCTTTTCCCATCTCAACTTTCTCTCGCAACCTCAAACCCGCTTTGTCTAAATCGCCAACTTCAATCAAGTCGGTGGAATCTAGCGATCACTTACCTTAGCGGAAAGCTTTCCAGTTTCGTTTCTCTTCACTTCTCCTGCTTCCTATCATCTGAGTCGGGTAGCACATCGTACCTCTGACATCTGCTTTTCGTCTTGTTCTACTCGCGGCTTCTATGCCACTCCCCGAAGCAGCCCAAGGTAAAGAACACGCGCCCATACTCGGACACAACGTTTCGCTCCGTTGAAGTTTTGGGACCCGGTCAGGTGAGTTCCATTTTGATCTCATGCGGTTCGGATGGATCAATATCACGAAGCCTAGCCCATGCTGTCGGTCCGGTGTACCCAGCACTTGGGCTACCAAGTTTAGCGCGACGGCTGGATCGACTCAGTGGATCGGCTTCGCTCCCGGGCCACGCCCCAGCGCACCGTCGTCGGGGTCGTCGGGAGCACTGGGGCTGGAAAAAGCTCCACCATCAATGCAGTCCTCGACGAGGAAGGTCTCGTCCCGACCAACCCGATGAGAGCGTGTACTGCGTCCGTCACCGAGATCGCGTACAATCCCTCCGACAACAAAGACGAGAAGTATCGTGCAGAGATACATTTTCAGAGCCGCGATGAGTGGATGACGGAACTTCGCGCTGGGCTCGACGATATGCAGACCGCCCAAGTCGACTCCGACACGGGGGGATCTACCGGCAATGGTGGCGACGCGAGCGTTCCGTTGCAGAAACTCCGCCTAGTATATCCCACGCTGAAGAGCGACGACCTCAGAGACGGCAGCGTCACCATCGAAACACTGGCGGATGAAGCCTCGGTCAAGGACCTGCTTGTCGCGGTCAAGCAAATTGCGAGCTCGAACTCCAAGGACTTCCTGGAGCTTCTCAAGCCATTTATTGACTCCAAGGAAAAGACTGGGGACAAGACGGAAGAGCCGGGTACCATAGAGTACTGGCCGCTCATCAACGCTGTCAAGATCTTTGTACGCTCGCCAATTCTCAAGACTGGGCTTATCCTCGTGGATTTGGTAGGTAACCTCCTAAATTTCTCGCCCAACTAATATTCTAACAAGTGGTACAGCCAGGCATCCACGATTCAAACGCTGCTCGAGCAGCTATCGCTAACGGGTATATAAAGCAATGCTCCAGGCTCTGGATCGTTACACCTATTACTCGTACGGTTGATGACAAGACTACCCAGACACTCCTAGGCGACTCTTTCAAACGACAATTGCAGTTTGACGGTACCTATTCCAAGGTCACAATGATCTGCTCGAAAACCGACGAGTTCAGCGTTACCGACTTCCTAGAGCGTATCCTGCCTCCAGGCCACCCGGTACACCAACTCAATACACAGTACCAGCTCCTTGAGACGGAGCGTAACAAGCACCGGGAAGCCATCGTCACGTCGAAAAGCGGAAGGGCTGAGATAAACCGGTTGATGGACGACCGATATAACGAAATTCGCTCTCTATAATCCGCCATTGGCGGCTCAGACAAGCCGGATAACCTCCTTTTGGTTTCCCCCCGAGCGCCCGCAAACGGGGTCACCGCGCTACTACTTCGGCGGCTCGGAAGCGGATTAAGCTTCAGCCTACCAGTGAAACCAAAGATGGCGATAACTCGGAGCTCGAGGATAAGTCGGTTGCTTCGGAGGCGGAGGTCGAGAACGAACAAGTTTCTCGAGAGACCGTACAACAGCGGCTTGAACAAGCCCTAAGTAGGCGGAATGCTGTTCGTACGGGGTTCAAGGAGCTGAGATCCCGGGCCGCCAGGGAGCAGCGGGCGCTAAACGAGATCAAAGACAAACTCAAGTCCTTGAAATCTCAAATCAGCCATACCTACGTACAGTACCGAAATGATTATACCCGGCCAGAGCTACAGAGACAGTTTGCAGAGGGTATCCGGGAGTAAGTTATACCGTCTCTAATTAATAGTAACGCTTCCAGTCCAAGCCGAGCCGCTAACCGTTACCAGGATTGACAACGACAACCACCCTAACAACACCAGACGCGCCTACGCCGACATAGCCAAGCAGTTTCCAGTCTACTGTGTGTCGAGCAAAGCTTACCAAAAAATATGTAGCAGACTCGAGAAGGACGATGCCGTTGTGGGGTTCTCTGACATCGGACACCGAGATCCCGGGCCTGAAAAGGCATACTTTGAGCATCGTCCAAGAGACGTGCGCGGTAGCTTACGCCCAATTTCTGAGAGAACTCGGCGAGTTCTTGATCTCCCTTCACCTATAGGTCGTTCTCTCGGACGAAATAGTCAAGCTAGCCGACAATTTAAGGGAGAAGGAACTCGAGTCCCTAGCGAAGTCAGTTGGCGATCTCCGCGAGGTATAAGCCCCCCCCCCTGTAGGCGGAGCGTATATACGTAGACACTAGCTAACCCACCGTTTAGAAGCTCGATGCGACTATACAAGAGGCTTTTATGAACTCCTACGAGGTGGTCAGATTCTATATCTTCGACAACCTCGCGCCGGCGGCTGGCATTGCCTTAGATGAAGTAGGGCTTACTGTCGATTCCTAGATTTGTCACCCGCGTGACGGGGGCCTTCATTACTATACCTTTCGTACAACTTGTATCCGAAAGTACGACCCTAGTTAAACCCGTTGTATCGCAGATAATATCACCAACCGCTTATATAGGGGCGTCTTCAGCGGCAAAAAGGGGCCGATGGACTTCAATACGTGTGAGTCCTATTTCCAACCACTTGAACGTAAAGGATACTGATATATCTCAGCCCTGACGAAGCCGATCACCAAGTACATAGCCCGGCACTAGGAGCTTGTCTTCACCACGTACTTTCCCGACTGTCTGTGTTAGCTCGCGACTGCCCTGCGGAAATGGGTCCGCGAGTTCCGGGTTCAGATGGCCAAGCGCCTACAGCTGTAAAAGGCGGCCTCCTTCGATTTGGTGACTCGCCAAGTCAAAATCTTGGAGGCTACTCTCAAGGACACTACGGACATCGAAACTCTAGTCACTGTGGGTCAGAAGGAAGCGAGCCGGCTGTTCGTCCATATTGTTACCGAGGCAATGGAAGCTGGTTATGCCCGATGTCTGGAAGAGACTGGTGAGAAACCCCTATACAACTGTATCTGTACGGTATACTTATATGCGTTGATCGGTCGGGGGTGTTTCAATCGGATGAAGGAACACTTCAGAGCGTACGTTGAAGAGGTTCGAGGAACTATGTTCCGAGAAGCTACTCGCAAGGCGTAGGATGCGCTCGGCAGTATGCTCGACGAGCTGAAGTCTGAAATTGAGAAAAAGGTGAACCATACCTTGTCGGTCATCAACAAGGATTATACTGCCTTGCTGGTCGACGCTAGCGTCTTCAGAGAGCTGGCCACGGCCCGGGACGAGCTCCGAGACCTGCTCTCCTAGGTCGACGGCCGCTTCGCAGAGTTGCTGGGCACTCTATCCCAACCATCGTCCTCTGGCCCCGTCGACGGGATGGCAGCTATGCGTATCAACGACGGGCCTTCAACCATTGGCCGGGAGAGACCAGTTCAAGCCTCGATTAGCTACACCGAAGTCGCGGTTGCTGTGGACGCAATCGGGAAGGACTCTGCTCCTATGGTACGCGAACGCGACAGCGTATCAGATGGTAATGCCTGTGAAGGGACGTCGACCGAGGCTTCTACTACCGGGCCGGCCATAGCGGATGCTACTAACACCGGCCTCGAATCCTCCCCCGCAATGGCGGTCGGAGTCCACTCAGCTCACACCCCGGGCGAAGCCTCTTCCCCGGCGCACCTTGACGAAGACGCCCCTGCGCGGGACGAGTCGGTCCCCTTCACCCCGAACAACAAACGTTGATATCAGGTTGGGACGGGCGTGGATGGGTTGTCAGGCGCTCTTCTGGCTGAATGGCATTACACCTAGCTGATGTCTGGCTATCTCTTGTTCAGTTATTGTATCTTGTTTTGTTTTTCATTACTGCTGTCTACAACTGGCTCATGGTTGAGATCCCGTCGGCTTTCGTATGGACCTGGCCTGGGGCTGAGGCTGGCACGATTCTGTTATTGATGATCTCTCGGCTCACCGTGGCCGATTTGATGCAGCGTCACCAGGGGAAGGGGAGTACATACGGCGGATTTAATCCGAGGAGGAATCCGCCGACGATGAGCAGCTTTTATGTATCTACCCAAAGACTTGGAGGATTATGGTACTCAAACGAGGATTCGATCATGCCGACGGGAAGTTTTTCGTATCACAGACGGAGCTTGGCAAGGGTGCAACAGGGCTGACTGGCCCATCTCGTAAGTCCGTGCACCCACCAATGGATCAGGCCACCAATGGATCAATTTTCCCCATTCAGCCCCCCCCTTTCTGTATCTACAGGAGGGTCGAAGATCGACCATTCCAGGCACA
>MU854328.1:0-13389 GCA_033296685.1 Parachaetomium inaequale
AGAGAGGGAGAGAGGGAGAGAGGGAGAGAGGGAGAGAGGGAGAGAGTGAGAGACGGAGAGACGGAGGAAGGGTGCATTAACCCGGCGTTCAAGACACAAACACTATGGCCTGGAAGGTGGAAGGATGGGGGTGGTGGACGCACAAATGGATGATAACGGGATGGAAATATTGGGGGGTCGGTTCGAAGCATAGAACTGTACAGCTGTTGGCCGGATCCGCCGCGCATATTACACACACATCCTCACTCTTTGATAATGTAAGCTTTGTTGTATATTATGGATGTATATGGAATGTATGGTATCTAGCGGTTGTGTACAGGGTATGAGTACGATTATGTTTTGTGTTGGGTTGACTTCATTAGTTTTAGGGAGTGCGTATGGGGGCGTTAGCGGAAGGGGTGCGGTTTAACCTTTTCCTGGGGTTTTGTGCTTTACTGTGTATGTACTTGTGCCGTGTTGGACATGCTCAGAGTCCTAGACTTGGGTGCAACTGATGTTCCGGATGGAACATGGCGAAAGCGTTGTGGTGGTCTGGGAAGTTTGGCCTCTAGCTGTATCTTTGGTTGGAATCAATCCCTGTGTGTGTGTTTATTGCAGGGGTTAAACGATATTCCTCCCTCTGTGACCAACTCAGGAAAGGATTTTACCAGTCGTGAGATTGATTGGCGAGTTGGTGGTGCCCGTGATGACGAAGGTCTGCGGTGCGAGTTTCGGCGATGCCGTCTTACGCTTCTTATTAGGGCACACCCTCCGGAGGTTACCTGCGGGATGGGGACTCGGGGTTTATCATTCATTTATGTACATGTACGTTGATGCACATAATACAATGGGGTGAGTGAGATGGTAACGTTTCGTGTTGAGCTGTCGACTGGCAGCAATATACCGAGATCCAAACTGGTGCTTTGTGATGAAAGGAGCCAGAACGTGGGAGGGAAAAAGACAATGACATCAAAAACTTGCCCGGCATCTTGTGGTCAATTTTGATCTGGCATGCCTGCGTCCGTCCGTGCTCGCAGTATGCAGGCCTGCTGAAGAAGCATGATTCCGGGACGCAGTGGACACGGGCAGCTTGCTGCATGCAGCCTTGTTTCCTGACGTGCTGAGTGCAGCTCCGATGGCGTCCACGACAAGTATTGGTCCTTGGCTGCTGTGGTTGTGCTTGGGCAGCAATGCTGTGGTAGCCCGAGAGCCTACCCAAAGCGCGGGGCTGTTATTCAAGGCAGAACTGCGCGGTCCAGCTCCCTCAAGCAGCCCTGCTCGATAGGATGGGGGAATAACTGTCGCGGATGTGGGCATGTTGAGTTTGGCTTGTGTGTCGTCCTGTGGCCATGGCAATGGGAGGGTTGCCGGCCGCCTACTATCATTCCAGGCGGTTATGAACCACTCTACGAAGTACTGCAGTATGTTTGTCCAGACAAGATCATCTGGTCGGGCAACGGCGGGCGTGCTCTTCAGGTCGGGCTGCTGTTGGGTGCTGTTTTGGTCAGGCAGGAACAAACAAGGAACCCATCACTTCGGTTCGGGACGGCGATGCGGCTCAGCTTTGCTTCGACCATGATCTCGATCCGGGCCGGGACCGGGGGCCATTGAAGGACTCGATGAAGGGGTTGGACGAGGGAGGGGGTTCCGTCTGGCCCAAAAGAGCACATGGCCCCACGTGCCCGCAAAAACACCAGCCAGCTGCCACCGTAGCTCCCACCGTTTGTGGTAAAGCTCGACCCTCGAACCCCACCTTGTCTCTCCCCCACAACCCAAAAGGGACGAGGAGTGCAAAATTACCTTACACGAGCGACTGTATCGTAAGGATGGTAATTGGCAAGAGACTGGAGATTTTCCAACAGCTTTCGGAAGGATATGTTTTTGTCAAGAAACATGACACAAATCGCATGCAAAAAAACGACCCAAGGGACAATTCGCAGACGACGTCGCAGCCTGCTGCCCGTCACAGGGCTGGTGCGTGCATGGTAACGAACCCCTCTGCCCATCGCACGGTTACACGTGTTGCACCCCACAAGCACCCCTGCCTCCGCACTGCCCCACAGCGGTCACTGGCATCCCAGCTCTTGCACTGCACTGCACCTCGATGCCCCGTCCCTCTCCTGCCTCGTGCAGCATGCAGGAGAAGAAACACAAACAGGAGAGGTGACAGGCCGCGGGGAGACCAATCCGGGGGCTGCTGCAACAATACTGCAACAAGAATCAAGTGCTGAAGCAAGACCAATTTTACGCCTAGTTTTCGCTGCATTTTCGGGTCCCGGCCGTTGTCGCTTCCATCTTGAATCCCACGTCGCTTCATCCCGTTCGTTTCTCTTCGTACCACCCGGGCCATCACACCCTCAGGCCACTGCTGAGCTTGTCTTCTGCGCTGTCATCTTTTTCTCCCACCTCGTGTTACTTTCCATCTTTTCGTCTAATAAAAAAGTCACGCATATGGCCTCGCCCTGCTGGCCGACCCATTGCAGCCCGTCGTTCTTCAATGCCTCGCTGCGGCTCCGGGCTCCAAGGCTCTGAACCCATTGTTGCACCTTTGGCAGCATTCAAGTTCCGGCCACGCGGCTCAAGCGAATGAGGCCGGCCAAAGACGACCTTACGACCTTTAACCCACCTGCTTGTGGTCAGCCCGCCGTGCCCGGTGAGGCTCACTCTGCATGGTCTGCGAAGGCTGACAGGCCCTCCAACCTCCGGCCCATACACATAACGTTACCTGGGTAGTTATGTCCACGGCAGCCCGCACTTGATGGACGCCTAGCAACGACTTACCCGTGTGCATTCTGCCCACCCACTCGGCCTTATTGCCTCGTGGTGTCGCTTGGGTGGAGGAAGGATCGAGGGCGCGGGACATAAACCACGGCCGTTACGAACCCCGCCACCAGTTGGCAACATCTTCCGGCTCAACCCTCCGGCACCCAACCTGATCCGTCACTATACCATATCCGCCCCCTCCGTCTTGAACCGGCCCGGCACCCAGGAGCGCCGTCCCGGCCGAGCCTCATGGCGCCATCCCAAGCAGACCCCGCCGGCAGCCCCCCGCCTCCTCTGACAACCCCCAACGGCCAGATGCAACAGAGCCTTTGGCGAAGGTTCTTTTCTGGTTGGGACAAGGACAATGGGACCGATGGCTTATCGGAATCTCACAAAGGCCAGGGCCTGGAGCAACAAGGTGATATCAGGGCCGGCATCCTTCGACGTGTCTCCCGAAAAGTTGTCCCCGGTCTGCCGCGGGCCCAAACGTTCAAAAGGCAGCGTTCCGAGGTGCGGAGCAGACTGGAACCCGTCCACCCTACACCTGCCGAGCGAAGAGCAGTCTCTATGGACAGGCGTGTGCATGATTCCAACAGGGCTCTCCACCATCATTGCGACCCGCGGACCAGCGCCCCCGACTTTCTGCATCACTACCTCAGCAACCCCCCCTCTCCCTCGTTTCCCATGAGCCCGCTGGAGGATCTGCTCGATCCCGCCGAGGATTTGGATTGCTTCGACTTGGATCGGGACTCGGCCGATGACGACTTCGTTCACGACGCCGATGCCATCTCCAAGATAGACGTCCAGTCCATGACCACCTCGCAGTACGACGCCCTGATAGAGAGCGAGCTGGAGCGCAAATGGATCCTCAACCTGTCCATGCACTTCCGGGACAAGTCCAAGCGGGAAAAATTCTTCGTCACCTTCCGTCAACATGAACACCACTGGCGGCGCGTCACCATCTCGCTCGACTACCGCAACGCTCCGGAAAACTCGCTCGAGGCCGAACTCTCCGGCACCCAATATCAGCGGGACAAGAGCGCCAAGATATACGAGGCCATCCGGGACAGCCTGACCGAAATTGACTTCTACAGCTCCGTCACCAACCTGAAGCTGGAAACCAAGGACGGGAGGTTGCACGTTCATGTCGTCGAGGATGTCAATGTATGTTGTGCGAGTCCTGCTGCGGCTCCCCCTGCTAACACAAACCAAGGAAATCATCAGTTACCCCCCAGTCCGCATGATCCAGCATATGAACTGCAGGCGAGTCAAGGAGCGTGAAATCCACTTCGACTCCCACATGTCTGGATTCGTCTACAAGGTCCGAGTCCACGGCAGGCTGCTCATCAAGAAGGAGATCCCCGGCCCAGATACCGTCGACGAGTTTCTCTACGAGATCAACGCGCTCAACCAGTTGTGCCACGCCAAGAATGTGATCCAGTTCTACGGCATCGTCGTCGACGACAGAGACGAGAACGTCACAGGTCTCCTGATCGACTATGCTGCCCGAGGTGCCCTAATCGACGTCATCTTCGACAGCAATCATTCCCTGCCCTGGCCGACACGAGAGAAGTGGGCACGCCAGATCGTCGGCGGCTTATCCGAGATCCACGAGGCCGGCTTTGTCCAAGGCGATTTTACGTTATCCAACATTGTCATCGACGACAACGACGATGCAAAAATCATCGACATCAACCGACGAGGCTGCCCAATCGGCTGGGAGCCACCGGAAGCAACCCCCCTGGTCGAGAGCAACCAACGAATCTCCATGTACATCGGCGTCAAGTCGGACCTCTACCAGCTCGGCATGGTCCTTTGGGCCTTGGCAACCCAAGAAGACGAGCCCGATGCGTTCGGCCGTCCCCTGAAGATCGAGGAGGACGTTCAAGTGCCGGTGTGGTACAGGAGGGTTGTGGACACCTGCTTGAGCACTAACCCCAGAGACCGCGTCCAGGCCATCCAGCTGCTGTCATGGTTCCCCGCGTCAGAAGAGAGCAGTCAGTGTGGCCGCCCCAACGGACCCGCCATGTCGCTAAACGGCGATGGCAATTCCCGCCACGACTACCTCTCGCCGACCGGGATCCCGCGGATCAAGGCCGTCCACCCACCGAGCGACTGGGCTTATGTGGGCTGGAACCAGCACCCGGCCGACGAACCCTTCTACTACCCAAGCAGGGGCAGATCTCCGCCGTCGCCCATGCCGAGCAACCAGGGAGACTATGACCCCTCGCGGTTCGGACACCGAATGTACACTTGGTCCGACAGCTACAACCATGCACCGACCGTGCCTTCTGTCAGCGACGTCCTTGCCAGAGAGTCGAAGGGCGAGTCGGAACCGAGGTTCAAAGGCAGCCAGGAGACTTTGGAGACATATGCGGATGGGCCTTACCGGTTCAGGGGCACCGAGACGGAAACAAGCAGGGATGATGAATCCCTTGCACAGCGAGGGCGGTCATTGTCCAGGAAAGACGAATACGATGGGGAGACGGAACTGGCAGGGCATGACCACCGGGGCTCGATTCCGACGTCAACATGGGGCCCACCGTGGTGTTTCGCAGAGGGAAAACATGGCACAGGAAGTGGCGACGGGACCCAGAGCCGGGGCCACGCAGGACCCGAATCGCAGGCTGACAGCGGAAAGGACGTCACAGAACGGGCCAGCACTCCGCGCGAGCACCGAGGGCGTTTTACCGCGGGCAGGCAGCGGTCCGTTTCTCGCGGCAGAAGCGGCAGGTCATCGACCGAGTCGGCGTCACGACAGGACGGCCAGCACGGAACCACCACCATCACGACTGCCACGGAGGAATCGACACACCTCGGCAGCAACAGCCGCACCTACGATAGCGAGTCCCGAACTGACCGGGACGAACTTACACACGCACACGAACACGAACCCAGCACAGACCCCAACCCACCAACACCAGACTCACGCCCGCTCCCGCACGCCAGCTTCGAGCGAGCAGACGCCGACCTGAAGGGCATCGGCTCCGCCTACGGCTCAGCCTTGCTGGGCTCCACTACTATCGACGACGGCCGCGACGCGAAACGACAGCACGAGATCATCATTGACGAGGAGGACCTGGGCGCGGACGACTTGGACAAGGGGCTCCGCGAGGCCCTTGCTGCTACAGACGACAGACCATCATCTTGAGATGACACTCTGCATTCATGATTGCATGAGACACCAGGGAGGGTTGTATATAACATGATATTTCTTTTATTTTTAATCTCTGCTCTTTTCTTTTCTCCTTGGCTTGGCTTCTGTAGTATGCGATGCATTTGTCTTCTTTCTTTTCTATTTGGTGCTGTGTTTCGTTGGGGTTATAGCGAGGGACGGGCGCAAGCGTAAAGGGTAGGGCATGGTAAGGCAAGGCAAGGCAAGGCAAGGCAAGGCAAGGCAAGTGACTGGGCTGGTTACGTTTTGAGCGAGGGCGTAGGGTTGGCGGGCATGAGGCGGCACTCTGGATGATTTATGAGCTGTTTACTTGCGTTGCTATTTCGGTTGATATCGTTGTTGACATCTATCCCTCTCTGAGTTTTGCATCTGACGGTGATGGGGTGTGATTTTGTTGTTTCATTCTTATCTTAATATTATTCTTCTTCTCATACACATCTTTTCTAATTTGTTCCGCTAAGTATTCCCGTACAAGTGTTATAGTCTACAAGGGGTGATGCGAATTTCCATGGCATGACAGGCTACCTTCTTTGTTGAGGTGTGTGTGTGTATATAACGAAATTGCTTGGACTCCTTGTTACCTTTTACATGAGTGATGTCTTGTGAGACTTGTGACACTCTCCCCTCTTCCTGGGACCGCCAGTCTCCCATGCTTCCTTACCTGAGTGAAGTATTACCCTCGACACCGTGAGGGATTGGGGCTATCCTGGAGTTAATATGTCTCGAATTTACAGTGATTGTATAAAAAGGGGGTATGTGTATTCCTGTTGGGTTTGATCATATCAAGATCCCACCCAGCCCCATTTCGTGACCTCTGCTGCCCTTTCCAAACCCTAAAAATATTCAGGTCTGCAAAAAAGATGGAAAAAACAGCGAGTACCATGAATACCGAAACCCCTCACCCTCACGTCCTACGATATTTCAAACCCAAGGATCCAAAATCTCCAACTCCAACCCAAACGCGTCCGTCTTGCTGAAGGTGTGGCCTTTGTAGTGGCACTTTTTGACATGCCGGAAGCATTTGAAGCAAATGTCTGTCTTCCAGCACGTCCTGCACCTGTATCGCAAACCGTACAGCCGCTGATGTCTGGTTAGATGGGCGGTCGGTCTGTCTTCTGGGGAGTATCCGCGAGGGGATGGGGTGAAGGGGTAAAGGGGGTAAAGGGAAATTGAGGGGGTGGTGGGTATGGGAGGTGGGGAGGGGGGGGGGGAGGAAAGGGAGGGAAGGAAAAGGGGAAAAGAGAGAGCGGAAAAGGTGGCAACTCACGCAGTAACAGCTATCGCAGGTTGTGCCGACAACTAGGTCGGCCGCCGAGGTCACCCGGCGCCGTCCCTCAATCTCGCCATGCATTCCCATGCCTCGTGGCAATGGCGCCGGGTCGTTCGCCACTTCGACATCAGCAAGGAAGTCGCAGCGGTGAAAGGCGGCAACATCGCGCGGTAGCCAACCGCGCTGTGTGAGCTCCTTCTTGTCGGCGCCCATTTCCAGGAGCCGGCGGACCAGTGCGGCGTTCTCTTGGCCCCGGCAGGCCCAGTGGAGGGCCGTCCATCCATCGTCGTCCTTTTCGTGGACCATTTCCGGATCGCGCTTGAGTATGCGGTCAATGACCTCGACTGAACCTTGACCCAGGGCCAAGTGGAGCGCGTTCCGGCCCTGGTAATCCCTCGTACGTAGGGGGGGACTATCGGAAACGTGAGCCACGAATTTCCGGAACATCACAGTGTTGTCTCGGAGGGCGGCGATGTGGTGCGGCAATCTGCCCTCCTGGTCGCGTGTGTCGGCCGTCATGCCCAAAACGCCCCGGGCATCGATGAGATAACCAACGATGCCGGCGTCGCCGGCGTCAACGGCGGCATGGAGAGGGGTCCCGTGGACTCCGGACGGTGTTGTGGCCTCGCGGACGCCGAATTTGACGATAAGCTTTACCATCCGCACGTAGCCACTCGCGACTGCGGACTGCAGAACGGAGCCGAAGTGGCCCGCCACGAGATTGTTTGCTTCCTTGTCCTGTTCAAGTAGTAGGTGAGCTATCCTCAGACTGTTTTGTATCGAACGCCCCGGGACCGGGTCGTATGGCACGTTCACCGCGGCATGGAGAGGACTGCCGTGTTGGCCGCTGCCTCCCCTGCAGTCCGCTCCGGACTGTAGCAACAGCTTTACTATCTCAACGTGTGCCTCTGTGCTTCCGCCCGCGGCAACCTGGAGGGGCGTTCCGAGGCCCTCGCGTAGGATATTGCAGTTGGCTGGCTCACACCCGTGTTGAGGGCTCAGCAACAACTCGGCAACATCCAGACGTCCTAGCGAGGCAGCGAGATGGAGTATCGTACCATGGTCGTCTCCGAAGCCCATGTTGATGTCCAGCCCGTGCCTGCTGAGAAGGACCTCAATTCTTTGCGAGTCACTGCCCTCGTCCCGGAGAAAGGCATGAACGGCGTTGGGAGAGGCAGCCATGGGCGCGGCAGTGCCTTCGGATGCTGTTTCGGTAAAATACGTGGAGACAGCCTCGAAATCATCCCTAGTGCCATACAGCAGAGCGAAATCCAGGATTGTCTGGCACGACTGCGCATAGTCCCGCGGTGGCGTCAAGTTCGCGCCGCCTGCATCAAGCAAGAAGCGGACGAGGCGGGTATGTCCCCGCAGGGTAGCCGCGTAAAGAGCACTCGTCCCGTCCGAGTCTTCGACGCTCAAGTCTGCGCCAGCCTTGACTAGAATCTCCGCCACGTGGAAGGCATTTGCAGACGAGACGATGATGAGCGGGGTTTTTGTTTCATCGTCCCCGACATCAAGTGGGGCCCCTCGGAGAATAAGAAGTTGGGCGAGCTTTGGGGAGTTGTAGCTGGCGGCATGGTGAAGCGGCGTGCGGCCGCCATAGTCCCAGTCGTGGGCCCTTTGGCTAGCCCTTTGGTCCAGCAGGAATAGCACAGTGTCGATCCGGCCGTGTCTGGATGTCACACAGAGTAGAAAGTCAAGAGGACCATCAGCGGACCCCTCATATCTTCTTCTGTCGTAGTATGGGAGCAGCGCTCTGAGGGCATTCGTCTGGCCCCACGAGCAGGCCTTCTCCAACGCTGAAGAAACATGCTCTTGAGAACCCTTGTACTTTGCAGGAGGTGCCATCTCCAAAACTGTCTTGAGAACCTGGACATGGCCGCGCTCGCATGCTATATCAAGTGGCCTGCCACCGTCGTCGGATGCATACACCTGGGCCTCGTGTCGCAACAACTCGTTGACTATGTCTAAGTAGCCGTACCCGGTAGCGTGGTAGATTGCTGAGCGGCCATCAGCATCTTTTGCGTCGATGTTAGCTTGGCAGCCGAGAATCATTCTCACGAGAACCAGGTGGTTCGCCTTGACGGCGAGGATCAACGGCGTCTCTCCCTCGTGGCTAATTAGATCTAACCCACTAACAGTCTCCATTGGAAACTTGTCATTCAGTTCAAGGTCGCCAGAAATCCGTTCCAGCAGCATCATGGCTGCTCCGAACCGTGCTTCTTTCAATGCCAGGTGGAGCGGTGTTCTACCGTCCGAGTCCGTAGCGAACAGTGGATGTCCGCAGTTGAGCAGCAGCTCAACTATGTTCGCGTATCCGTTTTCACAGGCGACATGGAGGGGCGTTAAACCCCGGGGTGAATCCGACATGTTATGACACTGTGCCCCCCAGTCTAAGAGGAGCCGAACGATCCGAAAGTGTCCCCGCCCCGAGGCAACAACTAGGGGCGAGTCGTCCGAGTTGTCCGGTTGGTTTATATCCACTCCTCCCTCGATGAGGCGTTTGACGAGCGAGAGATGCCCGGCTGGCGCTGCTGCTCGAAGAAGCATTCCTCTTTTTGGGCCATCACCGAAACAGTTGTCCAGCAAATGAGATAAATGGCTTGTTGGTTGGGGTGTGATGCCGCCAACCGTTGCAAAGGCCTCGAAGAGTGCGTCTTGAACCATGCCGGCGTCTGTACCACTAGCTCGCGATTTCTGCAAGAGAATTTCGAGTAGGCCAACCCGCCCCGTCCGGGTCGCACAATAAAGAAGAGATGGCAAGTTCTTCATGACGAACTCCTCCTTGAGCGCTGCAAGTCGAAGTACCACTCCTTCGGTTCCTGTTTCGAATATCCGTTGCAAGGTTGAATCGTCAGTCGCCTGGCAGCGCTCGAGGAGCCGCATTGTCAATTCTTGGTTCCCAAATTGAGCGGCAGCCACGGCCATTGAGGAACAGGGGCTGAGGTCAGATAACCAATGTAGATTGCCGCCCAAACTTTGGTCGAGAAATTCCGAGAGGACAAGGGGATCTTGCAAGCCCTCATTTAATTCTGGTTCAACATGTTCGTGCTTTAGGCTTGATTGACCGACAGCCTGGCGGAGGAGAGCGGTAAACCAGAGATCAAATTTGGGCTTGCTCAGCTTGCTCACTAGCAATGATACGATGAAGCTGTGGTCGAGTGAGGTATGATTCGTCTTGATAGCGTGCGTGTACCAGTTCTCGATCGCGTAGGAGAGGAGGACGTGCGCCGCTGGCTTCGGAGCCGGAGAGGTGGAAGGACAAGATAGGGCCGGACTACAAGATCCGTCGAATGCCGTGATGAGGTTCATGCAAACATCGGCAATCCTTTGAGGTCCGTTGGGGATGTGGTACCATGTGGCGTCTGTTGAGTCTTGCTGCTTTGCAACGATGGTAGAGGACAACGCCGGGTGAGTGATGCAGACCCTCCCCTCACGCAACCATGCGAGGCCACACAACATGTCGAGGAAGGAGTTGGTGGCCATGTCGGGGTCGATAATGGAAGCACCATCTCCAGCAACCTCGCAGATCATGGCGGCACCGAGCTCAGTACTGGTCAATGGCCGCGTCGCATAGACCAACCACATAATCCCGGTGGCCATCATGGGTCTCTGCGCCACGGGGATTGTGTCGAGAATCAATGACACCGGGTCCTTCTCCAAGTGGCCAGCGCAGAGGTGGAGGATGAATCCACGATTCTTTGCCAGGGCAACGAGGTGCGGTGAATCAAGAGGATGGGTCAAAAACTGTGGAAATGAGCCAGATCCTCTGGCCAGGATGGAGTTCTTCAAGGACCGTGGAATCTCACAAGAGGTCAACTGCTCCGATTGGTCTCTCAGAATGCAAGCCCTCGCATCCTCGCTGTCAAGAAAAATATTGGTGTGGAGACCCGGCCAGACATCTCGTCTTTCGTAACTCGTGGTAGCGTCGCGGAGGAAGAGAACCTTGACAAAGACTTGTCTCTCCTTCACAAAGTCGAACAACTCGTGGTACAGCTTCCGGAAGGCTGTCGCCAGATCGACATTGGGTGGTTCGTAAATGAGGATATACGTTTCTCCGCTGACACTGGCCGACGCGAGTGCCTCGAAAGATTTCCAGAGAAGGAAATCATGAAGATCTGTGTTGAAGCTTTGAATGCCGCTGTCAAGGTCAACGACGGGGAGAAAGTCCAGGCGATCTATCAGCTCCGGACGGCCTTCCAACATCTGCTTGCAGAGGCTCGCCATGAGATGGGACTTGAGAACCGGTGACATCGGCGGGCCCAAATGTGCCAGGTTGAGGAAGAGGGCCTGGGGAGTTGCAGAATCGCGCCGCAGGGACTGTATCGCGGCTACCAGAGACGAATGTAGCACTGTGTAGTAGTCCCTTTCTCCACCGGGGAAGGCCGGAGTATGCAAGCACTCCGAGATGGACTCGTCTCGACGCTTATAGCCGGTGCTACTGGCACCGACTCGGGCTCGGGACCAGGGCTGCCCGTCCTCCCACTCGCGGATCCCAGCCCATGCTTGTAATGACGGACTCGACGACATGACCCATTCGCACAGATGCTTAAAGGCCGGTATCGAATTGTCGAGTGGCACCACATGCCGGCTGGCTTGTGACAGGACGCGGAGCCATTCGCGGTAATCTGGACGGCGTTCTAGGCAGCGATGGCTATCAGCAAGGAACTACTAGAGCCTGCTTTGGAGAGGCAAGGGCCCAGACAGCACGTGAATCTTACCCATAATTGTATTTCGAATAATAGCACCAAGAAAGGCTTCATCTTGAGGAACACAGACGTCGCAAAGTCGTATGTGGCTTCTTTGAGCAGCAACCCGGACCTCGCGTGGCCAGCCGAGAGTCGCCGAGTATTGCGAAACGATCTAGCAACAGCATTAGTTCCTCGGCCTGAGAGTATTGATACATTGCCAGTACTCACTGTGACGTACTCGCCCTCCGAAGGATCATGCTGATAGTAGTTGGCAACACGCCATTTGCCCTTCAAGGCGTCGAAGTCAGCAGCAACGGATTTATGGAGAGCAGCGAGACGATCGATCTCTCGACTGGTCCAAGTCTCGAGCCTCCCAGGGTAGAATTCTCCCACGAGCCGGTGAAGGGTGCTCTCCCACGGTTGACTGGAAGTAGCTCGGTGTGGGGCGCCGAAGAAGACCTCAACAGCTGGTTAGCGCTTGGGGTCTCGCACAAGGCTGGCCCCAACATGGGTAAAACTTAGGAGCAGAGCTGTCTGGTCCAAGACTAGAGCGTACTTGTATTCTGCGCCACCATGATGGACATCAAGAAGAGCCTAGAAAGGGGGTCATGATACAGGTGAGTGACTGGGGCTCAGCGTCGGACCACAGCGAATGATCGCAACACCGCTGGCTGGAAAGCCTCAGGAGATTTATCTCGGAGCATGTCCAGAACAGCGACCGAGGCGCTCGGGTGCGAGTCGCCATCATCGACGACGGCGTCGACGTCCACCTCGATGACCTCAAGGGCGAGGTTAAAGCAGGCCGGCCGTGCGAGAAAGCGACGAGTTTGTGGGCGCCCTTTTACCAGCCAACCGATGGCCATGACACGGCCATGGCGAGGCTCATCGCCACTGCTTGTCCACACGTCGAGCTCTACGCCGCAAAGCTGAAGACGCTAAACAAGCTGGTGACGCGGACCGACGCCTTCTGGACGCTGGCCGAGGAACCCGGCAACAGCGCCTGGACATCCACGGCCCACGAAGCGGCCCTGGCCGTCGACTGGGCGCGGAAGAAAGGGGTGGACGTCATCTGCATGAGCTGGAGCCTGGTGCTCGCCGAGCACAACGCCGCCCAGATCCAGGACCCCAGCCAGACGATCCGGGTCGCCGCGCTCAAGGACAACATCATCATGTACTGCCCGGCCGCCCGACCAGAGCATGTATGGCTCCATGAAGATGCTGTACCCGGCCGCCGTCGACACGGCAAGTATCAAGGCTGTTGGGTCTGCTACCAAGGCTGGGCACAATTCCAACTTTGTCAACCCCGACCGTATGTATTCTCCCCGACTCTCGTACCCCTAATGGTTGCCCGGGAAACGCGGATAGTGGGTTCGCTTTCGACATTCCCCTGCGTCCGGCCAAACCAACACCCCCAGACCGAACCAAACCTTCCTCACCCCCCTTCTCCCTCCCATCAGAACCCTCCCCCTCCCCAACCCCCATCACAGCCGCCCACCCCCTCCAAGTACACC
>MU854328.1:13399-34759 GCA_033296685.1 Parachaetomium inaequale
TCCCCCAACCTCTCCCTAAACCCCTCAAACCCCCCTGCCCGCTGAGTACTCTGCGCCGCAACCCTCGGATCAAAAACAAGCGGCTCATCCCTCGGCACGGCCCCAACCATCCGCCACCACGCCTCCCTCACCCCTCCCCCAAAAAGGGAACCGGAAACCTCCGTCTCGACCCGCACCCGCCCCAAAAACTGCCCGTCGTGCCCCCTCCGCCGCCGCAGCAGCATCCCGACTCTCAAAAAGGACGGCACCCCGCTCCGCGCGGCCCCTTTCTCGACCAGATCCCACCTCGCCCCGTTGGCGCGGGTCCGCACACCAGCTGAGCAGGGGCCAAACACCCTGTCGCCCACGACGCGGACGGCGGCGTCGGCGGCGCGCGGGGCGCCCGTGTCGGTGCGGGTGAAGCTGTAGCCTATTTTTGGGGTGGGGATGATGCCGGGGAGAAGAGATGGGAGGAGGTCGAGGCCGAGGTCGAGGGTGTGGGAGGTGGAGACGGTGTGCGGGGTGCGGTGGTAGAGGGCGGTGCCGTGGGACGCGAGGCGGACGACTTCGGGGTCGAAGAGGGTTGGGGAGTTGTTGCCAACAAGGGTGAGCGGGCCATCGCGGTCGAAGCCGGTGATGAGCTCGCGGTGGGGGACGGGGGAGCCGTCCAGGGCGGTTTCGTTGCAAAGGCGGGTGGAGGACTCTTCGGTATTAGGGACCGTGAAGGGGATGGGGACTAATCCACCCGCGCACGGTGGGAAACGCCAACCTAAATGCAACCCTCACATACTTGGATGGACAGAGAATTGGATGTTTGTTGTCGCGGATGCTCGATACCAACGGCCAAAAACATGTTTGGGTTTAACCGCTGCTGCAACTGTGTCACCGGCAAGCGATCGGATGGCGAAATACATTCGGTGAGTGCAATCCCATTCAGTACCGACGGAACGGCCATGTTGATCGCGGCCCGCATACGGTCAGAGTGCGAACATGGATGGCAAGTCCGGGTCCCGGTACGGTCCCGGGGTTGATCGGAGGTCGTCGGAGCGTGCTGCCAAGCTCCGATTTAGTGGGTCCTGCGCGGGCCGATGCGGAGCACCCGCCTCCCGGGGTTTCGGTGGCGCATGTGGTGGAGCCGTGGCGACAGTGTCAACCAAACGAGCCCAAGCTAATCTTACCCTGACCCTTGAAGGCGAACGAGATGCCGTGACAGTTCGGGCCGAAGCCATGACATCATTGACTCTGTGTTTTCGAGGCAGCGGTGGCAGTTGCTCAAGCAGTTGGTTGTGGAAAGCAAGTCGTTGTGATTTTGCCCCACAGGGCTGAGGGATTCAGCGTGCTTTCTGTGGCGCCCCGGGTTTGTTGAATGTGGAGGTCCGGTCATCCGGCGAACCAGTTCACTGGTGACGGCGGTGCTGAGTCGAGCTGTGCAAGACGCCAGAACGGCAGTGGCACGCACCGTCGGCCTGCAAGACAGGACGAACAGGTGACGGCCACCCGCCATCCCAAGCTGCCGACAACCAAACTTGCATGTGATTCCGAAAAATGGTCAAAATATGGAGAACCCTGCACTCAACGACAACGATGGCCATCCAGATTCCCAAACGGAGACGGCAAAGCGGGCGGTGGATTTTGCTGGTTTTGCCAGAAGCTTGGGGGATGCAGTCGGGTGGGGCCGTATCATGCTGCAGGAAGCCAATCAGGACCGCCACAGCCTTGACAGGCACGCCAATGAGATACAAAGCCTCCCCAACACTTTCCTCAACAATTTTGGCCGGGACAACGGCTGCCATCCAAGACGACCTTTTTTGGGCAGGGAGGTGCGTTTTCAACGCGATGGCGTGGTGCACATGCATTTCTCGGCCGAGGCCGAACAATTGCTGTGGCCATGGGCGCAGAACCCATCCGCCTCGGCCGGCCGCATCGTTTCTCATTGGCGGCCCTCGCTCGGGATCCCCAACGGGTGAAGTGGCAACCGCCTTCTTGACAGAGAGCAAGCCGACGACTGCTCCAGAACGAGCCGGGAGGGGTTTCACGTTTTCATGTGCATGTGCCTGTCCAATTGTAGCGCCCGCCTGTTGTTGAACACCGGGTTTCGCCTTCCCTCGCAGCCACGCAAGGGACCTGCATTCTTGATGACACTTGGACCTTCTCCTCAACCACCCACGGCTCCCCGCTTAAACCCATCCTTGCTCTTTGCATTCCTGGTTCCGTTATAACTTTCCCGCATACCACCCCCTTCCTCTTCCACACCGATCGATCGACTTGTCCTCCTTGTCCCGCTTCAACACCCTCCTGAGTGAGCATCTGCGTCGACATCGTGCCCCCATCGACACATCATCGACATCGACCGCTCATCCTGGTGCTGGACGGCTTCGCCATATCCCCTCGCCATGGCGTCGTCCTCGTCTGAGGTGCCGGTGGCGCAGGCCGAGACCTTCCCGGACGGCACCACCGACCACGTCCCCCTGCGGAAGAGGAACTATGATATCCGCAAGCCTCGTGAGTTTCCCGTTGCCTCGACCTCGGGGTCGACATGCTGACCGGCGCCCCATCAGACATCACGGAGCAGCCGATAACATGGGCCAACTGGTACCAGCACGTTAACTGGCTCAACACCTACTTCATCATCGTCGTCCCCTTGGTCGGCCTGATTTCCTCGTACTGGATCAACCTGCAGTACAAGACGGCCATCTTTGCCGTGGCCTATTACTTCTTTGCCGGCCTCGGAATTAGTAGGTTGACCAGCGGAGAGGATGCAATGGGATCTCGGAGTGACTAACACGCCTTCCAGCTGCCGGCTACCATCGTCTGTGGGCTCACTCGAGCTACAAGGCATCGCTTCCCCTCAAGATCTTCCTCGCCGCCGGTGGCGCCGCCGCCGTCGAGGGCAGCGCCCGGTGGTGGTCCAGCCTCCACCGCTCCCACCACCGCTACACCGATACCGAGAAGGACCCCTACTCGGTCCGCAAGGGCCTGCTCTACAGCCACATCGGGTGGATGGTCATGAAGCAGAACCCCCGCCGCATTGGCCGCACCGACATCACCGACCTGAACGACGATGCCGTTGTCGTCTGGCAGCACCGCAACTACCTCAAGTCGGTTGTGACCATGGCCCTGCTTGTGCCCACGCTTGTCTGCGGTCTCGGCTGGGGCGACTTCCTGGGTGGCTTTGTCTACGCCGGTATTCTGAGAATGTGAGTTCAGCAATCACATACCCTGCTGAGCAGCCTGTGCTGACCAACCCCAGCTTCTTCATCCAGCAGGCCACGTTCTGTGTCAACAGCTTGGCCCACTGGCTCGGCGACCAGCCCTTCGACGACCGCAACTCACCGAGGGACCACGTTATCACCGCGCTCGTTACCCTCGGCGAGGGCTACCACAAGTATGTCCATTTCCCCTTCCGTTGATGCGTTGGGCAATAATGACTGACTGTGACATAGCTTCCACCACGAGTTCCCTAGCGACTTCCGTAACGCGATCGAGTGGTGGCAATATGACCCCACCAAGTGGTTCATCTGGACCATGAAGCAGCTCGGCCTCGCCTACAACCTGAAGACGTTCCCCCAGAACGAGATCGAGAAGGGCCGTGTGCAGCAGCTGCAGAAGAAGCTCGACCAGAAGCGCTCCACCCTCGACTGGGGCATCCCCCTCGAGAGCCTCCCCGTCGTCAGCTGGGACGATTTCGTCGAGCAGTCCAAGAACGGCAAGGCCTGGATCGCCGTCGCTGGTGTCATCCACGACGTCGGCAAGTTCATCGCTGACCACCCCGGTGGCAAGGCGCTGATCTCGTCGGCTGTCGGCAAGGACGCCACAGCCGTCTTCAACGGCGGCGTCTACAACCACTCCAACGCCGCCCACAACCTGCTCTCCACCATGAGAGTCGGCGTCCTGCGCGGCGGCTGCGAGGTGGAGATCTGGAAGCGCGCCCAGTCCGAGAACAAGGACGTCAACGCCATCACCGACTCTTCGGGCCAGCGCATCGTCCGCGCCGGCGACCAGCTCACCCGCATTGGTCGGCCCATTACCACCGCCGACACTGCATGAGCGGCGGCTTAACTTTGGGGGGATGTTGTATTTCGGCCCCCTTTAATGTCGGTCGGCCGCCGAGGAGCGGGGCCGGGGGTGTCCGGCGGTTACACTCGATTTTTAGACTGCTGTGGCGGCACGTGTCATTCGTAAAAGTACTCGCATGCTTTTGGGTTCTTTTGGGCGTTACGAGTCAATGGGTAAAGGGCTTGAGGTTTCTCTCATTCACGGCGTGGTGTGGGCATCGGCATGGTTTTATAGGCATTAACGAGACTTGAATGTGGAATATCAAAAATGACAGCCAACATGTGTCGTCGGTCCTTGCATGTGGTGTGACGTTGTACCTTGTACCTTGACATGCTGCATCCCGAGCCTCTTGAGGGGCGTGAAATAACTCAGTGAACTTTATGTAGATGGCGGTTGCATACCTGGTCGGGTATTTGAGGAGCTTGGCCAGGCCTCGGTCGACGGCCCTTCAGTCAACTATCCGCATTCCTTGTTCCCCCTTTCCTCTCTCTTTCTTTTTTCTTTGTTCGGGCCATGGCCCGAACAAGTCGGGGTTGCGGTTGTGATATCTTCGGAGTCGCATTCACTTTACTTACTTTCACTTTCAGTCAGTCACTCACTGGCAGTCACTCAACTCACCGAGCTGAACCAAACCACATTGATCGCATCAAAAAAATCATCATCAAATGCCTGTCGGTCTGTGGTATTCACCTAAACAAGACCCCCCCTCACATCTACCCACCCCTCCTTGCAAATCCCCAAGAAAAAGCTGGCGCAAGATGGCGAATAAAAAAAAAACTGTCTAATCGATGCTGTCTGCCTGTAAAAACTAAAACGCAGTGATACCACCCACCCTGTCCCAGTCCCAGTCCCAGTCCCAGGCCAACCCCGGCCAGACTCTATGATGATCCCAGAAAGCCACGCAGAAAAGAGAAAATGAGGTGCGTGTGCTTGCTTGATTGATGAGAACCGACCGAGCGGAAACCCCGAAAAAAAATCGCGATACCGCCTGCCCGTCCGCCCCATGCACACCCACCCAAATCAGCATGGAAATAAATCTCCCAGCCGGGCTCCCCCTTCGCCATGCCATGTATGTATGTATGTTACCAACCCGAATGACTCCCGAGTCCCCCGAAATTGAACGAACGGCCTGAAAATGCGTGTGCGAAAATGGAAGAAGATGCCGGTAATGCGCCCCAGTGAGTGACCCCCCTATCCACCTCTCTGTTGTGTAATGCAGAAACGATATTGATGGTTTAATGATGCAGGTGGTCGTTGACCGCAGCGTCGTCATGCTCTTTGCCCGCCATCCAAAGCTTGCGAAGCCTTGTATGCTGCGCGCCGCTGTCCTTGCCCTGCGTTCTTGGTCTATGGGTCCGGGGACGGACTCCAGGCGGATCTGGAAAGTTGTGGAAGTGACGTGTACGCCATGCCATGGCTGAGGAAACAGCCAGCCGCCTTATTTGAAGAGACTGCGCAGGTCCATCAAGCGCTGCCTCGCAGCCTCGGTGCGATCGGTAATTCTGTCGCTAGGATCGCGGTCCATGCTGAGGCTGGCCAGCTTCTTCTTCTTGTCCTGCAGCAGCAGCATCTTCTCCTCGAAGCTGCCATTCATGATGAAGCGGACTGTGCGGACGCAGCGCGTCTGGCCCAAGCGGTGGACGCGATCCACAGCCTGCGCCTCGGCAGCTGGGTTGAACTGCGGTTCCATGACGAAGACGCTGTTACCAGCCGTCAAGTTGAGACCCAAGCCGCCAGCCATGATGCTGACCAGTATGACCTGCACCGAAGGGTCGTCGCGGAATGCGTCCATGGCGGCGTTTCGGGCCGGGCGGGACATTTTGCCGTCGAGTCGGGTGTAGGTGATGCCGGCGTTATCCAGCGCGATCTGGATCAGGTCGAGGTGAGAAGTCCAGCCGGAGAAGACGACCGACTTGAAAGGGGGTTCGTTAGGATGCAGGGCGCTCTGTTCCTTGTTGGCGAGCAGTTCCTCGACGAGAGCACGTGTCTTGGTGTGCGGCCCATTGTAGCGGCCATCGGGAAGGACCTTGCCTGTGCCGCCCTTGTTCTTGGCCACGCGAGACTCGTGTTCAATGTCGGCGCGCTTGCGTCGCAGCTCGACGCAAGAGGACTTGACGAGGCGGGCGCACCCATCGCAGCCATTCTGCTCGTTCCGCAGCAGGCTCACACAGGATGGGCAGTACGTGTGGAAGCATCGTGCCATGTACCCGAGAATGTCATCCTGGCGGTCAGACTCTGGATCATCCACCTCGGTGGCCCCCAGCTTGGAGCTGCACCGAGAGCAGTTGTCGCTGTTGCCCTCCTGCATCAGGTACAGCATCTCATATGCCTTCTTCTCCTGCAGCACAGGCCGCTGGTCCTCGTCGTCGCTATCGAGGTCGATGGGTGTGTCAGCGGTCATGCCCTGAAGATCGGCGAGGTCTTCGTCATTGAGGAGATCTTTGCCATGGGCGCAGATCAAGCGGAGCTGTAGAATAGATCGCAGAATGTGTATCATGGTCCTACCGCCCACGATGCGATCTTGGCCTATGGCTTGGCCGGTCAAGGCTCGGACGCGGTCTTGGGCCGCCTTGTTGAACCAGTCGTAGACCTGCTGCTCCTCAGGGCTAAAGTCCAATCTGATGACCTCGTCGGTGCGGTCAGGGAGGTGGATCTTGTCTTTGAGCCGCCGCAGCGTAATCGTGTCGATGAGAACGCGGAGCTTGGGCACGATCTCGGGATCGGCGGCCTTGAAGGGCTGGATGATGAATTGTAAGAACTTGCTCTTCTCTTCAAAGGGCCTCAGCCGCAAGAAGGCGAGGAGGGCAGCCAGATCCTCCAACTTGTTCTGGACCGGAGTGCCAGTGACGGCCCACCGGCGGTTCGCCTGCAGGCGGCAAATCGACTTGAAAGCCAACGTGCTCTGCTCGCGGATCGTGTGGGCTTCGTCGAGAACGATGCGGAACCAACTGATCTCCTCCAAGGGGTATGCGCCCCGCTTCCCCTTGTTCCGGGAGTTGAGCTCGCTGACGACAGAGCCGTAGGTGGTGATGACCAGGTCAAACTGTGCCAATAGCGCGACGTCCTTGACGCGGTTGGGCCCGTGGTAAATGTGGTAGCTGATTGTGCCCGGCTGGATGTGTTGCTTGATCTGTTCTTCCCAGTTGGTGACGGTGCTCAGCGGACAGACAAGCAAGGTTGCCTTTGCGTTCTGGCGCACTGGCGTCAGATCCAGCCCTGCCGGTCTCGGCACCTCGAACTGCTGGAAAGGGTGCTGCGCCTTCCGCTCGGGTGCCTTCGGTTGGAGAGGGGCAAGCTGTGACCAACGGTCTGCGGCGTCGAGGGTCTTGGTAACGAGCGACAGCACGCTGAGAGTCTTGCCCAAGCCCATCATATCGGCCAGGATGCCACCTAGAGTGGATGGGGGCTGCTCTCGCTGGGTCTGGTTCGTGACAACATTGTAGTAGACCACGGCGCCAAACCGATCTTTCTTGCGCTGCCAGGTGGACGTGATAAGGCCGTTGCCAGAGTCGGGCAAGTGCTCGGACTCTCGAGCCGTCATGAAGTAGAGGGCTTGCCGCTGATGCTTGAGCAGAGGTGTCAGGATCCGCGCGTCGGGCTCCGCTTCAGGCAGCTCATCGGATTTTGGGAGAGAGTCGAAGACACCCAGAACCTCGGAGCGAATCTCCTCGGCCGTTCGCACCACGGGCGGCGCACGGTACTGATTGCTGCTGCTCGCGTTGCTGAAACGGACAACGGCAGGGAGCCTGTTCTCTGTGGCCAGCGGATTGAACACCTTGACCCCGCTCTCAACGCGCGGCGGACTTAGGAGATTGACGTTCTGGGAGGACAGGTGGTTGCCGACCTGAGTGGCGAACTTCCGAGGACCGTAGACCATCAGCTCGAACCTGCAATTGAATGAGGCCGCCTGCCCGACTTGCTCCCCAGGGGGTTTTCGCCTGAAGGGAATCCGGCAGTCGGTACGGATCTGGAGCGTCGAATCCAAGAGAGGAACTAGACACTCTGCCGTCTTGACGTCGACTGTGCCGAAGATTTGGCGTGTGTAGTCGTAGACGTGAATCTTATTCGACTGGTCGTTGGCCTTTCGCTTCAGCACCACCTTGACCTGCGGCCAATAGCCATCACCATTAATCGAGACCATGCCGGGTTTCGGTGCTGGGACCCTGTGACAATTAATCGAAGCGCCCTCGACCATTCCATAGCAGACCTCCTCGTCTTTGACGGGGCCCTTGGGTGTCTGGATCAGCAACGGCGCCTCCGAGTCACCGTCAGTCAAGTCAATTGTCTCGGACGGCTTCCGCACTGGGTTGGGCTGGCTGGTGTCTCCAAACTGCTGCTGCTTGATGTGCTGAGTGAGAATGCTGGTGCCTGCTCCGGAGAAAGAGGAGAAAGACGAGAGAGAGGCGAAAGAGTTGTGCGTCGGAAGCAGGGGCGTGGGGTCGTTCTCGTTGGTGGTCTTCCTGCGCTTCGGCTGGGGCACAGCGGTGCGGTCCTGCACATTATGCAGGCGCTCGATGCTGTGGCCCGAGCCGTTTTGGAAGATGGGCATGGTCGGGGGGTGGTGCTGCGGAACATTCTGGCTGCTGGCGGTTCCAGGCGCCGCGGCAGGAATGCCCGCGAAGTCAACGGCCAGGGTGTCGCCGGGGCTAGCAAACTGGAACGACATCTCCGGCTGCGTGGATGCAGCCGAGTGAGTCGAGGAAGCCGGAATGGCACCGGCGGACTGCGGCCTAGGCGGCAGCACGGCGCCAGCCTTGCCTGGGTTCAGCAGCGCAGCCGGACTCCACATGTTGGCCAGCTGTAATGAGACTGCCTTGGGCGATGAGGGTCTGCAACTCGGATCAGTACAAGATCGGATTTGTCTGCGTATCTCCGAATGAGGACCAAAGATGGCGGGGGTTGGGTGAAGCAGAAGGAATGAGGTCGCGATTCGGGCGGTGAGAGGAGTAGGTAAGGACCTGGGGCGACTGGAAGGCTCACCGAGGTGTGGCTACTGGCTACCAACGCCCTCTCAACGGCGCGGTGCCTTTCTTCAAGCGAGAATTGCCAGAAGTCGAAAAAGAGAGTTTCCCAGAGTCATCACAAGCAATGAAGGCTTTCGGTACTCCAGAAGAGGAGCCAGGGCGGAGGTGTTTTGTGTGAGATGTATTCCCTCGTCGGTATCTCGCAGGCGCTCGACGGTTCGGCGGTGGAGTGGTCTAGAGGGAGTTGGTGGGGCAGCGAAGGCGGGAAGTTGGGCGACCGGGAAAAGAATCGGCGAAGGTTTTTGAGTTGGCGCGTTGGGCCAAAAGGCAGAATTTGATTACATCTGGATTTTCCAGAAACACAATAGCGTAGGAAGGTACGGAAAGGACTCTCAATAGCAGCAGAGCATGCGAGGAAACGGGTGTTGAGCTGTTGATGCCGCTGCTGTTGCCGTCACTTTTTGGAGGTCAGAAGCTTTATCGCAATCGCTTGGTTGCCATAGGCCCGCGTGACCCTGCACAGATTGCAGTGGGACAGCGGCACGTGCCACACCCGACATGCCTTGGTCTCGACCCTGGAAGGTCTCGTTTGGCAGCTCTGCCGAGTTCCACAAAAACCCAGGCGGTGTTCGAGTCAACCTGGAACGCCAGCCTTTTGGCGAGTGTTGTTGTGACGCCCTGGCCGATTCTGCATTTGAACCCTGAACAACCCGCGCTCCAAAGCATGCATACAGGTACAAAAAAACCTGCAGACGTGCGTCAGGGGCGGCTGCTGCTGCAGTATGATGCTTTGAGGCTACATCCCCGAGAGCGAAGCCTTTCAAAGGTGACATCTGCCAATCTGGTGTGCAGCTCGTACGTAAGGCAGATACGTACTGTCCATGTACGTAAGATGCGTATTCCCATTCCCGCATCCAGCGCCTCAACTCCAAGACCGCCGCTCGAAGATGGACGACCAGCACAGGGCCATCTTCAATTTCAGCTTCACCTAGGCAAAGATCCGCCCGCCAATATTCCCGCACCAAGACCTCGACAACCCAAACAACTCGATTCCACCTCCTCAAGACGCTCACTTCAAGTCAACCTTTCCCGAAACCCAAGGGAAAACCCGGAAGCGCCCGCCATCCCATCAGCCTCGTGACTCCCCTGCTGACCTCCAAACCCGCCTCCCGGCCCCACCACAAGCATGCAACCCCCACCCCACCGGGCCACCGGGCCACTGGCGCCTCACCCCAACACATTCCCTCCTTCGGGTCGTCCTCCCTCAACTGCCGACGACGACACCGCCATCTCACCCCCACTCTCACAACCACAACCACCACCACCACCGCAACCGACCGTCTGATGATGAGCACCCACCACCAAAGCCCCAACCCCAACCTCAACCCCAACCCGATGCTCCCGCCCCCGACTCCTCGTCCGCTGCCTCCTCCTCCTCCTCCCCCCAACTCTCCCTTCCCTGCTGCAACTCCCCAACTCCCCCTTCCCGACCAACCCCAACCCAGGTGCTGCGGGTGACCTCGACCGCGACGGACTCAAACTCCGCCGCCGCCTCGTCCGCAGCTGCTCCCGCTCGATCTGCACGACGCGTAGGTACCGCATCGTCCGCCCCGGTAGGGGGTGTTGTTGTTGCTGCTGCTGCTGTTGATGGCTGTCACTTGACACCGCGGCAGCATCCCCCCGGCGGGAGAGGGACAGGGCGCGGGAGAGGGCGGCTGTGGAGGAGGAGGATGGGGTTGAGGCTGCTGTTGTGGTTGAGGTTGTGGTTGTTGTCGTGGAGAGGGAGATGGAGCGGTGGCGGCGGCGGCTGCGGCCGCGGAAGGTGGAGGATTCTGTGGAGCGCGGGCAGGGTTTTCTTGTTGTTGTTATTGGTTGTTTGGTGGTGAGGGTCAAGTCTTCGACGGCGCGGCGGCGTTTGCGGCCGCGTTGGGCTTCGGCGGGATCGTGCGTGGTGGAGTTTGGGGAAGGGGAGGGGAGGGGGTTGTTTGGCGTTGTTGGGGTTGCGCGGTTGCTGCTGGGTTTGATGGATGATGATGCTGTGGGGGACGGGGTTGAGATGGTGGTGTCGTCGCCGCCGCGTTGGACGGTTAGGTAGGTGGGGAGGTGGGTTGCCATGGAAAGTGGCAGCGTGGTAAGTATCTGGCACTAGGTTGCGGACAATGGTGAGGCGGAATGTGAGTGAGTTAAGAAGTAAGGTGGGTTTAACATAAAAGCCTCCTGAGCGGAAATGTAGGCAATGTAGGAGACCTAGCTTGGATCTGGATTGACGGTAAGTTCAGCGGAACCCTACATACACATAGGCCACCCCCAACGTTTATAAGAGACGATGAAACGGAACGGCATCGGCTTGGGCAAAAACGGTCGCGGTCGCGTCATACGATATAGGACATACCACATCCCGTCATCGTACATGCGCTACTTCATGACTCGGGGACGAGGACCCTGCAGATACTGTACCCGATCGACCGGGAGCGGGAGGCTGCTTCACGGCCGGGGCCTTGTAGCCGACCGATCTTCCCGCGGACATCGTCGTCCGGTTCCGCCGGTGCAGCTGCCGGTGTAAGGGCACACTGCATGATGGCACCCTAAGCTTCCCCCACGGACCCGGGGTGACAAGTGTAGCCATCATAACAGCACTTTACCCCTGCCGATCCCTTCCAGCCCGCTTCTTCCGCAAGTCCATGCATGATCACTTCAGCGATCGAGCCAATGGCAAGTAGAGGGGAGAAGCCTCAAATCGATGGGTATCTTGGTGTGCGGCTGGCGTGGCAACCACCAGCTGCGATGCTTGTCGCCGAAGCTGCAGCCTATATGATACATACGTTTGGTATACATGTGTTAATACAGCCAACGGCAGGCATAGAGGCTGAGTTAGACCTCCAGGAGCCCCTGCCACGCCTACTTCGCCTTGCAAGCCTCCATAATCAGCCTGACAACCTCCTTATTCTCAACCATCGCCCCGTCCAGCGGCCCGCCCGGCGTGAGAAGGCTCTTGATCATCTGCCCCGACAATGCCTTCTCCTGGACGCCCTCGGCGAGAAGGCCGGCCTTGGTGGACTCGACAAGCTGCCTGAGCTCGGCCTCGCCAACCTCCCTGACGCCGCTGCCGGCGGCGTACTCCTCCAAGATGCGCTGCTGCGCCTCCTCCTTCTCGGCCAGGTCCTCGCGGCCCGCCCCGCGCGCCTCAGCGGCGGCTTCTTGCGACTTGCGCGCCGACTTCTGGAGCAGGCCGACGAGCTGCACGTCCGTCTTGATGGGCTTGTCTGTCTTGCTGGCGTTGAGCGTCGCCGCGAGCACGGCGCGGAGGACGGCGAGGCGGTTCGCGTCCTTGGCCCGCATGGCCGTCTTCAGGTCGTCCTTGAGCTTGGCGAGGAGAGGCGGCGGCGGGGCTTCGGTTGAGTAGGCCGCAGGGGTCATGCGCAGAGCGCCCGTCGTCTGTCGCAAGGCTGGCCGCCGGCCGAAGCTCCGGAGGAGGAAAGGGGAGAGCTTGCTCGCCATTGTGATGGGGACGAAGGCGGAGTGGTATTGGGGGTTCGGCGGCCTGGTGGGGGCCGGGGTTACGGGACCGTTGGAATGAGAGACTGGGCGTCGGTTGCGGCTTGTCGTCGTCGAGAAGCTTTCGAGACGGCGCGATGTTTCACAAGAGTCCGGCCAGAAATCGAGATTGCCAGGCCACACCAGATCAACACGGCAACGACACGGCAAGCAAGCCTATTGGCACGCCAAGTGCAGCCAACTAACAGCGCTCATTGGTTGATGGCGCGCCCTGTCTTCAGGGGTGGGACCGCCTGCGGCAGACGTCACTGCACAAAACCCAACTCAGGGTCCATGTCCCGCCATCGACACAGTACAAACTCGCCAGGGCCGGCTGCTCGTTGCAGCGCCGAAGCTGCTCTTGCAACTGAAGGTGAAACTTACATCAAGGTTGGTTATTACGTCTTCGTGTAACGTTTGGATAGTGTTTTGGCGGATAAGGCCGCAGACACCTAAATCACCTGACCTCCGCGCGCCAGCGAGGGGTCCACCATCCAGGGTCGGGGGAGTGCTGGCCCAGCCGCGGCGTTCGATCGCTCGGATCATCAATCAACAAGGACTCTTGGCTGTTGCGGAGAGCAGCAACGAGAGCGTGGCGTTTTCTTCAAGACAGACGGGATTTGAGTGGATGAGAGGTGCTCGGTGGGAGAGACGACAGATGGATGTTGCGAGAAAAAAGGCGAGTTCCAGGTTGGATCAAGGGCAAAATAGGCGGCCAGTGTTGGTTCTTTGTGACGGACAGTGTGGACGCTGGGCACCAGTCCAGCCTGTTTCGGACGTGGTTCCGGTAACGGTAACCGCTGATGGCGTTGGGTGTTGGTTGATGGGCTCTCTGGCGCCTCCCAAATTAGACGTGCAAATCTTAGCGGGCGGACCCAGAACCGAGATGGCAGAAGCCGTGAATTGGAATTGCCTGTCGGGTCCGAGTCTCATAGATTGGGCTCTTTCCCCAAACTCGAGCCTGGGCAGGTTGGAGCTTCCTTCCTAAACTCGAGCGTTGGAGAAGCCCACGGGCAACCACCCTTGCTCCTTCCTGCCCGGGTCGACCTGGAGATCCATCATTCCCATCCAGACCGCCGCGTGTTCTCCAACCTGAGCCTTCTGCCGGAAGGTACCCAAACTTCAGTTGGTCGGGTCCTTCCCGTCCTCTGACACCTCTCGGCTTCAGCTGGAGGCACCCAGTCCAATTCCCATCCGACACAGTTCCTCGCCTGACCCACAACCCAAGCCCATCCCCCTCCTCAACCGTCGCCGTCGGCAAATCATCAACCAACCACTCCTCGGCCAAGTCGAGGCAGCGACGGCGGTTGACAGCGACATTGTCTAAATTCCGAATACCATGGACCGAAGACAGCCTTCCTGGCTGCTTCCATTCCTTGTACCATGATCCGAAAGCCGTCGCTTCGCAAGGCTGGTCATCATCTCGCAATCAACGTTTAACCCGACTGTCTAGCCTGTGTGCCCCCAGAAACACTCCCACCAAACCATTACCCCGTTCGGGCCGCCTCCCGCGTTTTATCCGTGCCGCGCCCGTTTTCTCGAGTCGCCGTGCCTCCCGATTTTCGAGGACTGGCTCCGGCTGTCGCTTGGCCGGCCATGCCTGCCACTCCCCGGCTTCCGACCGATACAAACGTACCTGGATTGCGTCGTCAGTCATGGCATCGCCAGTCATGCGCAAAACAAGCGCGGGAGCGGAGCCGTCTCTTACACTGGAAAATACGCCTGTTCACGTTCCACGACGAGTCAGCAACTCCTCCGACCCGACAGAGAGAGCTTGGGGAGCAGGAAGCTGCGGGAGAGCAGCTGGCGAGCTGGAGCCGACATTGATGCTACGCTCATACCTTGAAAGCCGGGTTGTCCGCTTCACTGCGAGCCTGCGCTACGAGAAGCTGGATGTCGGTGTTTGTCATACTAGGTTGTCCGTCAGTATCAGGCTCATCATCTGCGTCAGGGCGGGACCCTGTCACTCACTTGAGGGCGTGCGCAAAGGGGAATACAGAGAGCGACGACATGAGCCGGTGGACGTTGGCTTGGTTCGCCGTGCCGATGGCATTGTCTCGAGGATCTGGGGGGTGTTAGACAATGCGGGATGCCAACCGCCACAACTTCATCTGGGCCCCGCACCTGTCGACCATCCACTCAGGGGCAAAGTCAACAAACGAGACTCAACCTCGACAAAGCCTGCTTGGGTCATCCAGTTCTGCAGCCGCAACGGTGCCCTGGGGTCTTTCGCGGGCTGTATGCTTTGCATGTAGCTCTGCGACCACACCTGAAGAGCATGGTCTGGCGGCCACGTCAGTGTCCCTGGCTGAGTGTCAAGGGGGCCCTGGTGGCAACTCACTGGAGGTAAGCGTCCCGTTGTCCGATTGCGCGTTAAAGTATATCTCCACCATCTGACACCACCCTCCAGGGCGGAGAACGCGCAGGATGTCGTTCAGATAATTCATCCATCTGTTGGCATGGATCCCACCAGCCATCATCCGGCTGTGCACGAGGTCGAAATAGTTGGACGGAAACGTGGACCTGGCACAATGTCAACGATACGCGCCCGCAGGCCTCCGCCGTCAGGCTCCCTTACGGACTGTTGAGGTCGTCGACCTGGAAATCCAAGTTGGGTGGGATGTCTTCTGGTACCGGATAAGGGTACACGTCGATTCCGATGACCTAGCGCGGCACAAATATCAGCAGAGACAACACCCAGTTTTTCCGGTTTTGAGACGGAGGCCAGCTTGGTGCTCCTCGACCCTGGGCGACCAGATCCCTCACAGATCCCATGCCCGCCTGTGGAATCGACATGCACGTTACCGGGATGGTCCTATGCCCGTCCCAAGTCGCCATTGTCGCTCATTCTGGGAAGACGAGAGCAGCTTCATCAGGAGCTGATTCACCCACCTCGCATTCAGGATGCTGTTCAGCAACCTCCATGGCCCACGCACCAGATCCCGACCCACACTCCAAAATTCTCCTCGGCCGCGGGATCGGCGGGAATATGAGCCTGTTGTCGAACATCATGTTGAAGATCTCATGCATGTACTGGAGGCGATCGATCTCGTCCTGCTCGCCCATGGCACAATGATCAGATCAGCAACACACGAAGCACACAGGGTCTCGCTCACATCGTCAACTGGAGCGAAGTATATCCCGTTTTCCAAGGCGTACCGCTGGAACTCCCGGTTGCTGTGTACAACAACCTCCCGATACGTGTTGTCGACGGGCACGGTTTGGGAATCACTATGTCCGGCTCAGCGACGGGCCCTGCACGTGGAGACATAGCCGAAGCCGTGAATTACACACCCTTCGTTCATGGTTGCAGGAATTTGGCTCTGATGTCCCTATTCTCGCGGCGCGGCAAATCTCGAAAGGGAGGATACGGGCGCACAGAGAGCAAAAGAGTGGGAAAATACAGTCCCCAGCGGCTCAAGTGGGGAGGGCCAAAAAACCTGGGCCAAGCATCATGAGGACTTACATGGCCTTATGCGGGTTTGAGAGTGTGGGCGGAGATACTTCAAGACCCCTTGCTTCTCGGGACGGGCTTCGAGGACCGTGTCGGGCCAGCTGCCTCTCCCTCTGCGGCACTCCCACGTTTGAAATGAGCAATGCTCGCTTGGTGGGCCCTGGTCCCGTGCCAAATCATTCAGATTGGCCCGTCAGAGCGGTTTGCGCGCCACGATGGTTTTGTCGATCAGAAGGCGTTGTTGGCGCATTGCCATTCAAGTATCTGGGAAAAGGGCTGTCCCGGGACCCCTGTCCTTGACTGACCGTTCCGAAGAAGCGGGTGGAAGCGCCATGCTCGAACCAGTTGCGGCAACTCGGGGGGTTTGGGAAAACTACACCGCCCTTGGTTAGGACAGCCGGGCCGTCGACTACGTGGACGGGCGGTTCCCCTCTGGATGGCGCATTGTTTTGTTAAGCTCCGCCTGCGAACCATGTTTCTGCGTAGCTATTGGGAATCCCGAAGTCCCCCGCATGCACTGGGATTCTCTGCTGATCGAGACAGGTGAAACGTCTTTCCCGCCCATGGCATTCCACTCTGCCGGTGGTCAACCGGTCGCCGCTAGCTCCGGTTGAAACCTGCAGATATTACTCTGTGATTGGAGAGCCCGAATCCTTGACTGGCAGTTCGACGTGTTCCCTCGCCGGGGACGTCCCGGGGGGCTAAGACACTCTTAGCCTGATGCAGCGCCCAGAACCGACGGCCGGGTCGACAGGCCATCCATCATGCCCCTTGGGGCTCGGTGGGCACACCACGCCTATCAACTCGGCGCGGGACGGGAGATGGCTCAGCGGGCGGCCATGGTTTGGTTGATTATAACGTCGGATTCATTCAGGAAGCTCGCATAACCATCGGCTTGCTCTTCGGCCCTCGAGGATCAAACGGGCAGGCAAACCAGGTCGTCGGGGAACGGGACTACCTCCGTCAGACTTGGCATGAGCGACCATTCGTGCCGCAGCGGCAGCCTCTGGACACCAACCCCGATCCTACGAACGCCATCAGCGTCTTCCGGCTGTTGAACAGATCTGACGTCAAGGCGGGACAGCGTTATGTTGTGACCAGGCGCTGTCGTACGCAATACACCGCATCGAGGGCTGTCCAACAAGCTTTTCAAGGGTGCCGAGGGAATTCCGAGGACACGGTCCTGGGATTGCACGAAGGTTAAGCCCACCGCCGCTCCGCTGGAACCGTGCCGCCAGGGGTCGTTTAGGCGAGCCTCATCGGAAGGACCACGGAAGGAAATTTTTCGAAAATCCCCCGCTGCCCACCGTCTCGCGGGCACTAATAACAACCCGCTGCTGCAAAACATCAACCATCTGCCGTACCCCGGTCGGCGTGCCGTTTCCACAACCGCTGCCCTCTTTTGGTTTGGTTGTTTTGCCGACAAAGACAGCAGGTACGTTAAATATTACGTGTTCTCCTTTTCTGAAACTTGGAAATTGCCTGAGCGGAGGAAAAGACGGCATTGCATCAACAAAAGTGAGAAGCCCGTTGGGCATGCGGCACACACACACACACCAGCAGGGCCGGGGACGACCCTGGGGCATTGGCTGATGTCCGTCCCAGCGTCACGAACCGGGCCGAAAATGCAGGGGTGAGCGGTACGTACCCCTTCCCAGCAGCTTGGGGACGACGCCTCATGTCTTGCCGGCTCCCGCCCGGTTGGTAAATTACCCACGCACATCTGTGCGCAAACCACACCGACGGGTCCTGGTGCTGTCTTGGACTCAGCCTCGCCATGGGGGGCCCGGCTTGCGAGATGGACCGCCCGAACTGAAACGGTATCTCGCTCTCGACGGCGGATCTGCGGTAATGCCCGCGACTGATGAGTCGAGTGCGACGGTCTCTCTCCCGGGTCCTGACGAAGTCCCGAGGAACGATGGGGTTGTTTCCCCCCCTTGCGGCTAAAATCCAGGCAATCGGGTGTGGAACGATCGCCTCAAATGGCCTGTTGCAGAGGTAACGTCGTTTTGCCCGTCTTTAGGCATCACGAAGAGGCCGACCTTGGACCCCTGCAGCGTGCAGCATCATGAACAGGGAAAAAGGCGGGCACGAATCCGGAGCTCAGCTCGACAGACGGGCCATGGGACGCAACCGAGGCTCAAAGCTTGCCTACTGTGTAGGAGGACATGTCAGCAAACAAGGCTGCCATCAGGATGACAGGCCCGGGAACGAGGCGGTCACCGGTACCCTCATCTTGGTAACCATGATCCTTGCACGCGCCACAAATGGCTGGCTGGGTTCCCGAGCGCTGGGTTCGAGTTTCAGGTCAATCACTTGCGGCTATCCCGGGAAGACTCTCCAACCACCTCTCGCTTGGGCATCAGACGACAAAATCGCGACTTCGCCTGCAGATATATCCCGCACTAACGCAAGAGCGTCAGCTGGGAGGCCTGTTCTGGGAATGCATCCTGCCATCGCGGACACTGACACTGCACGTCAGTCGCGGGTACAACAAGTCCGCAGATTGCGGTGTCATGCCAAGGACATTGGTTCCTTATTTCCCGACCAAACCGAATCCAGCGTGGTTGGAGACGACATGCAGCGGACGGGACAGGGGAGGAACCGCGTGGACAGGGGTCGCTTCATCACAACCGACCGGGGCCCTCCTGGCCGCAACCACCGCCTCGGGTCGGAGTGAACGGGTTTGTTTTGCAACCATTCCCACCAACCTCCCAACCTCTTCAACTTGTGCGACCGCCACAAGCTGCCACGCGGCCTCTTTTTGGCCGCCATGGCTTGCCGGGTTCAACGGGAAAGCAATGGGAGGCCAGAAACCGCGGCCCAGAAGGACATTCATGATGCCCCCTGTCCGGGTAGACGCCGTTCTCCCCGATACGGCACCTCCCCCGCGGGGAGTCGAGCTCGGGGCCCCGGGGCGCACATGTCGCTTGCGCAACACCGAGAGACACCACACACGAGTCGGATTGTGTTACTCATTACTAATGATGGACTCCTCCAGACCCCCACCAACGAACTGCAATCTCTGGCACTTTCTCGAACCCCAGCCCCCTCTGGCCGTCCCAGGCGGCCGGGTTTGTGGAACCTTGCGAGATCGCCCCCTCCTTTTCGGCCACCTCTCCCGAGTCCCACCGGTCTTGGCACACCTTTTCTCGGTCAAGATCCTGGCCAAACGGGTCCCTCGGGATGGGGGCGAAGATGAAAAAGAAAGACTCGCAAGTGGCCCCGGGTGCTGGGCTTCCGATCACGGCCACGTCGTCCGGTCTGGCCACCTCACCTCTTGGGACTCCGGCTCTTTTCAGTCTCGCTTTTCTCGAGATCCCGCCGGACCGGGGGACGGAATAATTGCGCGAAGTGGGTATCACGGAGGTTAGGTTCCTGCGAAAGGTGCACCTGCTGCTTTGGACCGGAGGAGGGTTCACGCAGCGCGGACATGCTCACGCAGCTACCTCTCCCTTTTCGTCCACCGGCATCAGGAAATCTAGGGGGCCAGACAGCAGTCAGCCACTGCGCCCTTGCTTCCATATGCAGGCGCTAGGACCGAGGTGCAGGCGGGAGGGGGGTTCGAGGGGATCGCGATATTGGATGGCCATGTCGATTCTCGTGGTGTGGGTGCGTAAGCGAGGGTCCATTGGCCCTGAACGTGTCCGCCTCGCTGATCAGTGTCCTGATCCCGTCCACTGCCCATGGTGTCGGTAATATATCGATTCCTTCTCCTGGGTAGGTTGCCGCTCCTGCATGCCTGCGGTATTTTACTCCTGGGTAGGTTGTATGCTGCTTCATGCCACGTAGGTACTTGGCAATGGAACACTTACTCTCACCAAGTGTCCCGTTGAGTAGACACTGGGACGTCTGTATTGCAACACCTGTGCCGTACGATCCGGCGCATCATCGAATCATGTACTCTGCTCTGGTGGGATCCGGTGGCTTGGTGCCAGCTCACCGTGCAGACCGTCCTGACTTACACTAAAGCGTGACACCTTCCCTCTCCGGCTGAGCCGCGCTGTCGCTCCCTACATACCTTTGTCCGTCGCCGGCAGTGGAGATGAGAGGGAGAGGCCGGGCAAGCTACTTTCACCTCCCTCCCTCTCGGAGCAGCGCCGGAGGTCTGCTTGCCTGCCTGCCTGCCTGCATAATCGTGTCTTACCCCAATGTTGGCAGATGTACGTACGTACATACCGCACCTTGGAGGCTGTACCGTAGGCATCAAGGAAACGCAAGTACCGTTTACTCTCTGTATGGATGTGTATATGCGTGCGTAAGTCTGATTCGGAACTTGTCCACTCAGCTTAGAGCCGCCATACGTTCATGTGAACCCCTCCCCTGGTCTCTGTCTTAGCCTCTCTCGCATACGTCGCTCCTTGTCTCTCATGGTGGGGACGGATGATGAGGCGACCCTGACACTGAACAGGGATCTTGCAATGGCGGCAAGACAGACAGACAGACAGTGAAGCAGAAGAGATAAGAGTTAGGTACTGTACTTGTAGGTAGTTATTAATGGATTTGGCGGATGGGTGGGCAAGGCAGGGCGAGGGAGAAAGGAATGGCTGTCCACTGTACTCTACTCTACTCCACGCGTAGTCTCTCATCTCTCTCCTCTTTCCCCTCTTCCCTTCGTTCTTTTTTTCGTTCCTTTTCCATGTCTTTTCCCTCTTTCCTTTTCGTTCTGTTCTGTTTCTGAGCGACCCGATCCCCTCCATTTCCAACCAGCCAACTAGCCAGCCAGAAAGCAAGCCTCCCTATCCCCTCTTTTATCGTTTCCCTGGCTATCTTTGTCCCTGTACCTAGGCAAATGCATTTCTACTTACGGGGAATACCAATCAGCTCTGTAGTGAGTGCCTCCCCTCATTGTTGTCGGGGATACAAAAGTACAATAGTTCTGCGGCCCCATCTCTCCTTCAACTCGACATCATCAACCCTTGCCTCATTCATCCCCCGCCTCGCCCTCCCTCCCCACAAAGCTTGTCTGCTCTTCAGGCCCGCTCGAAAAAAAAAAAAAAAGGCTGGCTGGGGAGGCTACCTAATTGCCCTTCCTTCCTGTTCTCATTACGTCGAGAATAGAAAACTACTAGTCAACGAAGTAGGAACGCAGGATGGAAAGGGGTAGTAGAAAGAGGGTCGGTTGTCTGCAGGAGACAATAACCCATCCCCGTCTTGGCACGGCTTGAAACAGCCATTGTGCTTGTTGCGTGGGAGGGAGGCGGATAATGAGTTTTTACAGCTTTACTCAAGGTACAGCACCACTAATCAGCCATGCTACGTACGTATCCTCCCACAGTCCTTGGGTACAACAGATAGTGTTTTTCAATTTCCCCTGAACGGGCGAGAGTTCACCGATGAGGAGTGTCGGGTAGGTAGTAGAAACAGCACCCC
>MU854328.1:34769-57647 GCA_033296685.1 Parachaetomium inaequale
CCCCCCCAAGCAGAGCAGGGAGCAGGGAGCAACACAGTCGTAACAAAAACCGCAACAGGCGAGCAAGAAACCGACAACCAGTACTGACACAAGCACAAACAAACCGCTTTATTTCTATTCCCTGCCCACCCACCAGTAAAGTGCCCAACGCCCTGATACAATACAATACATCCCTTGCCCCACCCCTTTTTCCCCCTCCCAATACAACCAACCCCCTTCCCCCTCCCAACAACCCCCAACTTCCCGCCCGACCTCATCATCCCCACACAACACACAACATAACAACCCACCGCCCAATCCCCTGAACCGAGACACGGGTTGGTGGATAGAATAGATCAACACCACGTAAAAACCGGATTCCGGCCCTTAACCATCTCCAACCTCTCGACAATCACCTTCCTCCGATTCCCCTCCATCCCCGTAGCCGCCGCATACCCCAGATCCCCACCCTCAAGCTCATCATCCTCTTCATCCTCCTCCCCTCTATCCCTATGATGACCATGGCCATGCCCGCTACCACCACCAACAAACCCCCCTCCGTACTCCAAACTCGCCCGACCGTTACTGCTGCTACTGCCGTTATTATTGTAAAACTGGGCAGCGAGCGAGTGGCTCTCCCTTCTCGCGGCGGGGGTAGTCGTGAAGGAGAAGCGGGTCTGCTGGTGGTGTTCGGTGCCTGCACCGGCGCCGCGGTCGGGGGAGTAGACGTTCAGGGACCTGTGGCTGTGGGCGGCGCGCGGGAAGTGCGGGCGGGTTGGTTTCCCGTTTGCATTGTTGTTGCTGCTATTATTACTCTCTGCCAACGGGCCGCCGTTGCCGAGCGGGCTTGGCGACGGGAGGTCGTCCTGCAGGGCGAGTTCGAATCTGCCCGGGTGCGGGAGGTCCGCGGGCGGGCTGGTCATGCCGAGGAGGTCGACGACGGGCGCCGCGCTGGATGTGGCTGGGGCGGACGCGGCGTGGGCGCCCGAGGTGGTGGCGGCGCCGATGTCCATCTCCTCCTCGGCGATGATGTCGCTGCTGGCTTTGGTGTGGGTTACGGCGGCTGCTGCGAGGGTCGCGGAGTCCAACTCGGTGGTGGCGCGACGGCGCATCTCGGCGCTTGCGACGCGCATGGGCACGGCGACGGGCACGTCGACGAGGTCGTCCCAGACGCAGACCTTGGCGCGGCGGGTGAGCTCGAGCGGGCCGTGGTCGGGGGTCTTGAGCGTCTCGACGACGTTCCAGGCCTGGCCTTTCATGACGGCTATTTGGCGGGCGAACATGCGCTCTTGGAAGTCGTTGTCCATCTGGAAGACGCGGCGCAGGGCGAGCTGGGTCTGGCTCCACCACTGCGTGGACGTGAGGAGGGGGAGGAAGTGGTCGCGGGTCTTCTGCGAGAAGGGCCGGCCGATGAGGTCGACGGGGAGGAAGAGCCAGCCAAAGGGGAAGCTGAGACTGTTAGCAGCCGTAGTTGTTTTGGGACAAACCATGTGCTTACCTTCTCCAAGCATCTGGGTGCTTCCAAGGCCACGACAAGGAGTTGTCGATGGCGCCTAATGAGATTTTGGGGTCCGGGGTGCTTGACACGGGCGTAGACGCGTCCATGGGCCTCTCAACCCGGTAAGGATACGACGCCCGCGCCCTAGGCTCCCTCTGCGACAGGTCGACGGGCCTCGGCCCTGGTTCCGGATCCGCCATATCCATGTTGAGGTGGACGGGCTCGGACGCCACCGAGACCTGCTCGGTCTCCCAGTCGACCTTGATCATCCAATTGTCCAGCCCTCTGTCCGTGTTGCGCATGATGTAGTCCAAAATAACGAGCTTTTCGAGCTCCTCCCTGAAGGACTGTTTCAGGGTGGGGGTCCAGACGAAGTTGCCGGGTCCTGGTGTTTGCGACTGCGGGCTGTCGTTGCCGTCGTCACTGTCTCCGTCGTCGTGTGGTGCGCTGCTCGGACGGCAGCTGTCGGCCCACCGCTTTTTCCGTTTCCTGTGGGGATCTGTTGTCCGGAACCCCGAGAGATACTGGTCTGGCCACGGGTGTTCCCGCAAGAAGATGTTTGCGTCCTTGAAGCCCTTGAGGAAGACCTGGAAACTGCCCGGCTTTGACGGCAGGGCCTTTCGTTTCCTCGAGAAGGCGTGTCGGTCCCAAAACGGGTAATGGAAGGATTTGGACGAGAGGTAGACGACGTCTGTGTACGGGACGAGGTGTGTGCGCAGCTGGGCGTCGAGGACGTAGGCTGCGGCTTCGCTGACGTAGGAGAGGTTGGGGATGAGGCTGGAGGACAAGAATTAGCATTGCAATGCTTCAGGGAGGGGAGGTGGACACACCAAGCTCTGCCAAAGAAACAGGGGAACAAGTTCCGATGAATCCACTTGTTCCATTTCGGGTTTCCAGCCGCGTAGGGCTCCTCGTCCTTGGGCTTGAAGACACCCACCACCTTGCCGTCGGGGTTCCTCGCAAAGTAGCTGCCGGAGCTGCCCTGCGAAATCATGCGGGGATGCACGCCCTGCTGTATGGCGGCCCTGACGCTGTCGACGATGACCTCGAACTCGGCCTTGGTCATGTAGCCGGGCTCGGGGACGGCCAGCATCTCAGCCGTCACAGGGCGGACGCCCTCGGGCGGCTGGAAGACGGAGTGGTGGATCTCGAGGCGTTCCTCCTCGCCCTTCTTCTTGTGGCGGCCGCGCTTGAACTTGGAGGCGATCTCGTCGGCCCAGCGCTCGAGGCGGGCGTTGATGGCCTTGAGGTCAACGCCCGAGTTCCTGCGGCTGCGGCGGCGGTGGCGGCCCCCGGACCGGGACGAATCGCGGGGGCCGGCGGCCGACGAGCCCGACTGTTTCGGGGTGGCCATGCCCGAGTGCGGGCGGGGCTGGCTGATGGAAGCATAGCGCGGGGCCGTCGGGGGCTGCAGCGAGGCGTAGCTGGCGGCGAGGGGGTCGTCGTCCGAGTCGTCGCTGAGGTCGGCCTGCGCAAGGCGCTCGTAGCCTGTCGTGGCGGGCCGCGGCATTGTGGGTTTTGTGTTGCGCCTGGCGGGCGTGACGACCGAAGTCGAAGGTCTGTGACAATTCTTTTTCAGAAGATGGGATGATTATGCCATGGATCGATGGTGGATGGGAGGAAGCGAAAGGGGCGACGAGCAATGGCAGCTCCTAGCACAGGGGCAGAAAGCAACAGAATGGTGGTATTAATACAAAAATAATAATCAAAACATTCCGCTCTGAAGCCGGCAGCAGAGAATTGGCGTCGACAGAGCGCTGGGTGCTCGATCTGTAGGAACACGGGTGTTGTAAAAAGTTGACGAAGACGAGATGCACCAGATTGCAATGGATGGAACACGAAACAGGCCGCCAATGACGGCAGCAGAGTGTCGACAGGCCCGGGCAGGGGGTGCCGCTAGCAGCCGGGGGTTCGGCCACATCCGCCCGGCATACACAAAATGGAGGGGAGCGCACTGTGGGGATACAGCGCCATGCACCGTGCCCATTTCCCCATTTCCCCATGTCTCCAGGTCCAACCCTGAAACCTGTCTCCTGAACACTGCACATCAGACGCTGTCAACAACATGGCGTGCTCGAACATGTTGAATTTGTCGATTTTCCACAACTCCAACTCCCTCTCTTTGCTGTGCCGGCCAGTCCCCTGAAGGACCCCGGCATCGGGTGGCAGACCCCCGTGCGACCCTGGACTCGGGGCCTATCCCCCAATCGGATCGCCGGGCTGCTGTCTCAGGGTCCAGAAGGGATGCAGCCTCGTCCACTCGTTCAACCTAGGCCTTGTGAACGGGGCCGGGGTGGTGGCCAGCACAGCCAGCCATGAGCCAGCCAGCGGTCAGCCAGCATGAGAGGGCCTGACTTGAGCAAAGGGCTCCGAATCCCCTCTCCCTCCCCGCAACCTCCGCTTGTGCCTCTCCCGTCGCCCTGTGTTTCGCAAGCCGTCACTTTCCCGTACGTCGCCCTCACACAGCAGCATCTCACCACAGTGACCACACCCCGACGGCACGGAACGACGTCCGTGTTCCTCTTCAGCCTCACTTTCCTTTATCCTCCTCACACCGACTTTGTCATGGTGAAACACCCTCTGTTCCCTGAAGGTCCTCGCACATCTACCTCCGCCATCCTTGATGACCATACGGCCACTTGCTCCGCCTGAAATACCCTCTCATTATCCTCCCAAGGCACTGCAACTCTTCCAGGTTCTCTACTCCACGCGAGCACCTCGGCTACCCTAGCCCCCTAGCCACACCGACATCAACTTACGGGTACCCTAAACACGCACCGTTCCACTTCCCCGGGTCCATCCTGCATATTGAGACGACATCCTTATCAACACCACCCCTTCCCTAGCAGCAAAGAGCAAGCGCGTCAGAGAGGGAAAAAACAAGCTAAAATGACACGCCAATACTTTTGCTGGAAGGTCTGCCTGACCTTCCGCTGCGGTTGCAGCGAATACACCCCGACGGCCCGTGAGTATCTACTACATGACAACACACTACACACTACACACTGAATATACCCACCTACCTTACCTCCATACACCTTATCCATCCCTCCCTCCCCCTCCTCCTCAAACGAAGTCGACCAACACTTACTTGCAAACCGTTGCCTACTCAGCTGACCATGTCGACGATAACCCTCGTTGCCAGACCTCTGCGGCCCCGACCGCGAAGGCTGCAACAACTGGCTGACGTACAAGCGCACCGACAAGGACTGCGACGAGCACCGCGGCGTCGGGTGGGGGCTCGAAATGTCTCAGTCTCAGTCCCAGTCTCATGAGGGCAGCAGCAGCAGGAGTCTACCAAAAGACCAAAAGGAGGTCCAAGGGGAAGAGCCGTATCAGAGAGGACAGGAGGGGCGGGAGTTGAGAGAGGGTGGGGAAGGAAAAGAAGGGGAGGGGGCTTGGGAGGGGTATTACGCGCGACGGAGGGCGTAAAAACTGGCACGGCTGGTGGTGTGTCGCAAAGGATGGATTGGAGGAAGGTCGTGTTTCGGCTGGGACACGGCTTTGGTGGTCGGCTGCCGCTGCTTCCGGTTTAAGGGGGGACTGGTGGACAGGATGACGGCGAGTGTGGGAACACTACGCCTTTCATGTTTTATGATCTGGATACCTACTTATTTGATAATGGAGAGGGATGGGAGAGAGGGATAGATTCGATGGCAGGGGAAGCAGCCGCAAAGGGAAAGATTGGATTTCGCAAAACGCAGTATCGAGCGCGGACCAAAACCCAAGACTGCATCCCCGGGAAAGAAAGAAAGAATGACTCGCCAAAAAGACCGCAGCAAAGGACAAGAAAACCAACTCACCAAGAAGCGGCTGGGATGCCCCCATCCGCACTTGGCTCCTGCGCCCACAATAACACCGACACCACAACACAACTCACAACAGACACAACCCAGGGCCCATACCTCGATACCACTCGGCAGGATACTTAGAATAGCGTTATATGCTCCTCTCAGACTGCACTTTACAATACAACTCAATGCTTCTGCCAGATGGGAAGGTAACGTTATGACTGCCCTGTGGTATATAACGGGTTCCTGTCCCGTGCCAATATCAAGCGTTGTTGACGACGATAAGTTCCCTGTCCATATCCGCTGAATGGAATGACCGAAGCGCAACGAGCCCAAAACCCGCCGAATCCCGTGTTGACTCGAGGGAGGGAGATTATAAGCGACGGTCGCCTGCCAGATCAAAAGGAGCGAAAGAAAAGAAAAACGAATCATATAATACAACTCCTCTCTCGTAGTCTCGGGACCACCTTGCGACGACCCGCGGCTACGGAGCAACAATTCCATCCACCATCAACCAGAGCACTCTTCTGCCAGCGCCAAAAGAGTCACCAACCAAAAGCCATCGCCCGATGCCCGAGGGATACCGCCCCAAACCGCCCCTCCATATCCCGAGCCCTGCGCAATCCCTTTCCGACCGACCTGCCCCCCTCCCATCCCCAAGCCCAACCAACTCCTCTCCATAACCCCCGCATCAACAACGCCTACCCAGCCCCGCCCGTCCCCGAACCCGACGATTAAGATTAAGTAATGTTAGGCCGTAACCATCCGGCATGCACCTCCCGCAACCCGTAGAAAATGCTGAAGCCCTGCGCCTTCCGCCCACGACTACCAAGAGGGGTATCAAGGGTATCAAGTACCACCAAGCCAGCCTCCGGAATTCATGCTTGTTTGCCAAACGCCAAGGAAAAAGAAAACGAACTGTGAAAATAGTGGAAAAACGAAGGGTGAATGGAAAAGAGAGGGAAAACTAAGGGTAATAAAAGAAAAAGCGGCGACCTCAAATCTGCCAAGACACCCTCTTCTCCTTGCCCTTGCCCTTCTGGCCCGGACACAACAGCGACGAGCGCAGCTGCGAGGGGCCGGTTTGGGCGGGAGAGGTTTCGTTCTCGGTCTGTCTGCCATGGAGAAGGTCGTGGGCCTGGGATGAGTTGTGACGGTGTAGCGCCTGGGGTGGGGGAGCCTGAGTCGAGTTTTCGTCGTTGACTTGTCTGCCAGACAACAGACCGTGGGAGAGGTGCGAGTCACGCGGACCACGCGGCGGCTGAGACGGGCCGGCGCCTTGGGGGGGCCGGTTTTCGTTGGTTTGTCTGCCGGACAGCAGCTCACGGAGAAGGGGCGAGCAACCCAAGCGCCGCGGTGGCGAAAACAAGCCGGCTGTCTGAGGGGAAGGGCCGTCGTTGCTGATCCGTCGGCCGGACAACAGCTCGTGTACTTGGGAGCCACCCAGAAGCTGCGGGTTCTGTGAGGCTCCAGTCTGAGGAGCAGAGGTCTGGCTGATGACCTGTCTGCCATGAAGCTCTGAGGACTGGGTGGCGGCCCCAGGCTGCCACGACTGCGACCGTCCAAGTGAGGGCCGGTAGTTCAGTTCGTTAACATCCCTACCGTGCAGCACCTCGCGGATGTCGACACCACCGCCGGAGCGGTTCCACTCGCGCCGCTGCCAGTACCGGTCGATATCGTCGCGCTCTTGCTGCAGCTGATACTTGAGCACCAGCTGGTCCCTCTTGTTCGCTTCGGCCTGGGCCGTCTCAATTTCGTCAAGAATATGCTGGTATCGCACCGTCGCGGATGGCGCTGGGTCGCTCTCGGGCGAAACCAGGTCCCTTGGATGGCAGAGTTTGCAGTTGAGCTCGGCTGGGGACGCGTCGGGACCGCTGCGGCAGGCCCACCAACCTCCGCCGCTGCGTTGTATGGCGTTTGGCCAGGCGTCGTTGGGCTTGTGGTAATGCTTGTTCCACGAGTTCCTGTTTGGTCGAAACTCGTCTGCCCATTGCTCCTCTCTCGCAGTATTAGATGAGGTCCCCATAACCCGGAGGAGCTCCTTGAACCTATCCAGCGGAGTGGCGCTGCGTAGCTCGATGGTCCCCCTAGCGTCGAGGATGGTGAACCACAGCGGCACCGCGGCAATGACGGCATCGACATTCGATGTGGGACGGGAGGGGGCTGGGCCGACTGGCTTGTTCCAACTGTTCTGTTGGTCGAACGCCCTCTGCCCCTCATCGACGACAAGTTGGGTGTAGCGCAGGATAGCGGTGTGAGTCGAGTGGTTTTGCTCTTTCAGGCTGCCGCGCAGTCCGAGCATTGCTCCCGCGATTCCCAGTTCTGTGTCCTGCTCCTCGACCTCTTTTCTCTGGCGGGCTCGGGTTCGCTGTTCGTCGATCGTGTCGGGAGCCCTTAGGTCTTGCCGGAGGGTGCGCGCAATCTTGGCGCGGCCACGGAGGACGATCTCCTTCAGCTCTTGCCGGACGGCTTCTTGTTGCTTCAGCAACGGAGCCTCCGCCGCGGCGATCTGAGCAAGAAGCCTGGCTCGTTCACTTGGAGTCATTGAATCCTTCAAGGCATATGCGCTCGTGATCGCCCTCTCGCGGTCATAATTCAAGTCAGCGAGTTCATTCTTGTTGGCCAAGAACGACTCGTTGACAGGGTCAAATTCGGCTTGGTGCTCCTCCATCACCTCGTCGACCATCTTTGTTTGTGCGGCATAACCATCGACTAGACTGTCAACGAGATCCGCATCGAGTGGCTCGAAGACCGGGCGACTCTCGTCCAGCTCCCTCTCAAACTCGCGGTTGATACCCCCCATGTCGGGCGGTGGGAAATGGAAATAGCCATGACGGCCAACTTGGACACTGTTGTAGGGATCGGATGGGTTGCCTTGGACCTGCTTAGCAAAGAGGGGATTCTTGAGGCCGACCGACTGCTCGACCAGTCCGCCCATGATATGGGGCACCCCTTCCATGTCAATGATAGGGATTCTGGCGCGGTGGACAGCTGCATTGGCAGCGTTGGTGGCCTGTTGCGCTTGTGGGGCCCGAGGGTGTTGCGATGCCTGGTTGCCACCTCTCGTCCTGGCCGACGTTTGCGGCGGATTCGGTGCGTTGACGGTGACAGTGTTGGCAGGAGGCGGTCGCGGAGCGAAAAGGGCCTGCATTGCTCGAAAGTTTTCCAGTGCCCGGGGGCACCGTCTCGGCGGCATCTGGGCGGGATGCAAATCACGATGACCGGCGGCCACAGTGGAAGATGTGGCAGTCTCGGAACGCCGTGCCGGAGGTGCTGCAGCGCGAGGGATGTCGCGAGAGGGCCCTGGGGAAGCGGTATCGCTGCCGGCGTCACTGTCAGACTCGACAACTACGTTCCCGTTGTTGGGTGTCTCGTCCGTGTTGTGCTCCGGGTTCTCTGGTGAAGTCAACGCCGGACGGGTGAGGGCTGCGGGATTGGCTCCTGCACAAGGAGGCAACGGGATGGCGGCCTCTGCCGAAGCTCCTTGCAAGCACGGTTCCGGGCCATGGGCCTCACAGTCGGAATCCGAAGTCGAATCTCTCTCGCAAGGGGCGGCATCTTGCTTCGGCACCGAGTCGGTCTCTGGAGAGGTGAGTGATGCCAAGTTGACGCTCGGTCGCCTGACAGCGGCCGAGAAGGCGGCCGGCGAGCAGGGAGGCGGCGTGATGGGTGTCGCAGCCGACTCCCCTTGCAAACAGGGCTCGGGACGACTGTCCTCACGGTCGGACTGAGCCGGGTTGGGTCCGCTGGGGTTATCGCCCTCCAATTGATTGTCTCCTGCTTGGTTGGTCTCGTTTTGAGTGAAGTAAGCCAAGCTGGTGTCCATTGTAGGAGCAATTGCTGGGGGGTCGACTGTTGAAAGGGAAGCTGCCGCGACAATCGGCATGGCCATCCCGGGCTCGGTGTAAGTGGTGTTTTGCATGCTTTGCGTGTTTTGGTCGATGTCCTTTGTAGAACCTGCGACGTGCGCTGGCGCCGCCTCTACAGTCAAAGTTGACTGGGAATCCATCTTGCGAGATGTTGACTTTGTAAGAGAAATTGAGAATGGGTGTTGATCGGAACGACAAGTGACCGCTCCCCGATAACTCGGGCGCAGAGATGACTTCTTGTTCCGTTGCGCAGCAGTCGATTGACAGGTGATAGCTCGCGAGGACGTCGATGCAGTCGCGAAGAATTGAGAGTCGGTCGGCTCCCCGTGGACGTGAGAAAGGATTCTTGGGTTGGGCGTGCTTGAACGGACTGCTCACGCGGGGAGTTCGATGCGTGCGCCGAAGAAAAGGAGGACGCGGAGAGCGAGTGGGAGGTTTGGCGGTGCAGAAAGCGAAACCACCAGTTGGCCGCGGGCCACTGGGAGCACTCAACTCAAGCCCAGCGCCTTGCAACCCGCGGGAATCCCAACTCGATAGCCCCAAGCAGGGAATCCAAAGTTGCGGTGAGCAAAGGGGCGAGGTTGGAGGGAGCAGGAAGGCACGCTCTGCAAATTGAGGCGGCGTGCTTGGAAGGCCCCGAGCGAGGGAGAAGGCACGGTTCGGACGATGCTGGGGACGCGTTAGACCAGGAAAGAGCACGCCTAATCGCCCTCCTCTGCCTCATCGGTGCCTCGATGGGGGGAAGGCACGCACTGCAACAGGCGCAAACTGGTTCAATGCCTGTTTAATAGCCATCATCCTGCCCTGAGCATGTGGGGGACTGGACACTGCCAGCTTGCACGCCCACTGCTCTCCCTCTCATCCGACGATGCTCCATGCACGGGCTGTACCAAAGACGAAAACAGCCCTCTAATGGAGGAATTGCACTTGGGCGTGCAGAACTCGAATTCTCAGGCGGACAGCGGCCCCACCGCAACAAGCTCGTTCAGTTTCCTTGCACGGTGCAGCTCGTCGGCCGCTGCCGATTTGTGCTGCTTTCTCTTGACGGCTTCGATGCTGGCGAAGCGACCCCGCGCGCCGTGCTTGATCTTGGTAATCATGTCGGCGGCCCGCCCTTTGCTGACGTCTTCGGGCCCGAGCTTGTCGTCGGCCACTCGCAGCTTATTCAGGAACTTGAGCTGCTCCTCGGTTGCCGGCGCCTTCCGCCACGGCAGTCTCGTCCCGATGATGAAGAAGGGGTAATTCTCGCCCGCATACTTGTCGCAGCCGTGCACGGCATCCGCAAAGGTGGCGGCGCTCAGCACCTCGCGCGGGGCAGCATAGGGGGATTTCGACAGCCCCGGCGGCAGGGCCCTCACCTCCCATGCCTTGAACTTGGCGTCGTCTGGCCCTGCGTCAGGGATCCCCTCCAGCTTCAGGTACGTCCCGCCCGGGCCACTAAGGATGAATTTGTCTGGGGAAACCTGGACCCAAGAATGTTGGCTAATTGAGCGGATGTGTTTCTCGCCAGACGTGTCGGCGATCAGGTCGAAAACCGAATCGTACTCGGTAAAGGTGACGTTGTAGGAGCGCCCCGTCGACTCGGCGCCCGTGATACGCTGCCGCGCCTGCGCTTCTCTCGCCTTCTCCGCCGCCTTACGGTCCGCCAGTTCGTACATGTTGTCGGCCGACGCCTCGTTGACCAGCTCGCCAGGGTCCAGGCCGAATAAAGTGGGCGTGGTGACGATGCCCGTCTCGAGCCCGGCAACCATATCGATGATGTGGCAGTCCTGCTTGCCGGAATGGAGTCTCATACCGCGTCCGATCATCTGGATCAAGAGGTTGCGCGACCGGGTTGGCCGGGCCAAGACAATACAGTCGATGTTGGGGATGTCGGTGCCCTCGGTGAAGACGCCGCAGTTGATGAGCACCGGGAACTCGCCCTTCTTGAAGGCCTCCAGGCGCTCGGCCCTGTCGCGCGTCGGCGTGTCGCCCGTCACGAAGCGGGCGTCGACGCCGTAGTGGCGGAATCTCTGGGTCAGGGCGGCGACGTGGTTGAGGTCGACGCAAAACACCAGCGTCGACTTCCTCCCAGCAGCCTTGGCAAACCAAGCACGGACGACGATGTCATTGAGCTCGACGGTGTTGACGGCCCGGGATAGGGCGTCGGTGTCAAACTCACCGCTCCCTCCTTTCCCTTTCCTCTTGACCTTGGACAGGTCGGCCTTGCTCTCGACCGTGGTAAAGACGACATCGCTGAGCCACTTCTCGCCAATCATATCCACATAGTCCTTGTGGTATACAATCTCGTCGATGACGGCACCCAGCCTCAGGCCGTCGAAGCGGGAGAAGGTGGCCGACACACCCACCAGGTGCGGAGAGTCGGGCTGTTTCGTTCTCAGGCCGAGGTGATCCAGCACCTTCAAGTAGCCCGGGGCGACGATGTGATGGGCTTCGTCGACAAGGACCAGCTTGAATCTCCTGGGATCAAACTTCAAGAGGCGGTCTTTCGATATGATGCTCTGCAGACTGGCCACGGTGATGTCGGCCGTGCCGGAGGCCGACAGCTTGCCCAGCTCAAGCTCGATGGTTTTGTCTGGATACGTGTTGGAGCAATGCCGGGCTGCTTGCTCGACGAGTTCTCGGCGGTGGGCTAGGATAAGGGTTTGGGTTGCTGTCTCGGACCGAGGCTTGACCCGGCCAATGAGTTGGGTGAAGATGACCTGGTGTGGTCAGCAATGGAGTTTTCTTGAATTTTTTCAACAAGGGATAAGAGCTTACGGTCTTGCCACTGCCGGTCGCCAAGGACACACCCAGCCGCTTGTGACCTTTTTCCAGGGACAGCAGCACAGACTGGATGCACTCTTCTTGGTAGTTACGCAGGGTCAGGCCCGGGGAGGCCTGTGGCACATGCTGCACATCTTGAGCCAGGAGCCTTTGTGAGGTAGATATCCCCCGCCGCAGGCATGACTGCAATGGCACTCCTGATGCCCTCGGCAACACCCTCGCCCTGAGAGCTGCCGCAACCAGACTTTTCATGTTTGTCTTGATATCATGGCGGTGATGGCTGAACTTTTACGTATTTTGCAGATTTCCATGCACGGAGTTGACGTTGAAATCAGCGGGCGGCACCTGGCAGATGGATCCCTGCAAAGCTGGTAAGGTGCATGATTGGTTGGCACTTTTTCTTAAAGTTCGACATGCACTGTGCGCTTATGCATTCAACCAGTTCTTTCACGTAAGATTTCTCGACTCCATCTTCAACTTGCCACATACAAACGACCTGAACCGTCTGCTTGGGAAGCGCAAGGAAAATAAAGGAGCATTTAAAAGGAGACCAAGCCTTCAATTTATCTTTATTCGATGGTGAACACTTTCGCCACCAGTCGAGCTTCTTGTGTCTTGCCGGCCCTTCACGGTTCGGATTTCCTGCGTCTTTCCCCAAGTCCCTGACGATGGACTCGGATCACTCCAGCGGCCATGGCGCCCAGGATACCAGCCGCCTGAGGGAATCTGTGTCCATGGCCCTCAGGCAGCTACAGCAGCCACAACCAGCAAGAGCACATTCCGACGAAATCCCAGAAAGCGAGGACGGGGAAGCCGAGGATGATGGAAACGACGACGACGACAACGAGGACGACGGCAATGCAAACAGCGACGACGAAGTCATCGACGACGACCTCGACGAACCCCCTCAGCGTCAACGGCGCCACTCAATCTCCTCCGCCGGTAGCCATTACAACCCCTCGGCCGCCTCCTCCGAAGCCGACCTCGCCGCAGAAGCACCCGACCACCACTCCCTCCAACCAGCCCTCCCATTACCTCTCAAAACCACCAAATCCCACCTCCCCTCCTCATCCCCCTACAGCACCGTCCCCCCAACCCCAACCCAAACCTACCGCTCCTCCCCGCGCAAACGCTCCCTCTCCCCCACCTCCCCCCGCCACCACCACCACCATCCCAACACAGAAGAACGAGAGAGGGAACCCTCCCCGCGCCCCTTCAAACGCCACAAATCCACCCCCCTCAACCCGGCCTACCTCACCCTCCTCAACGCCGACATCCTCGACGCCGCACACCGCTACACCCCCAACGACGACACCAACCTGTTAGAACCCTCCCAAGTAGGCCTCACCCACTGGACCGGCGCCGAAAAAACCCTCCTCTTCGAAGCCCTCGCCCGGCTTGGCGGCGGCGGGGCTGATGTCACGGGTATCGCCTCGAGGGTCAGGACCAAGGGGGTGCTGGAGGTCGGGGCGTATCTCAGTCTCCTCAGGGGGGCACCGCCGCCACCCGAGAAAGAGAGTGTCGCGGTGGAGGAGATGCCTGCGGCGGTGGAGCTGAGCCAGGCGTGCTGTGCGGCGCTTGAGGAGGCCGCCGACGCCGTGTCGGTGCGGCAGGAGGGGCATGAGGAGGGGGTTGAGAGACGGAAGTGGGGGGGGGAGGGGTGGTTGGTTGGGGTGGGGAATTGGAGGGCGCTGGAGGCGGCGCCGCCGGAAGGGCTGGCGGGGTGTTTGGGGTTGTTGAGGGTCGGGAGCTGGTTGAGGTTGAGCGGGAGGGTGTTTATGAATTCGGTGGTGGAGGAGTATAATTGGGCGAGGGTGGAGGGGGAGGAGCCGGCGGTGCGGGCGACGGCGTTGGAGGATTTTTATGCGCTCGCTGTGGAGGTGACGAGGCGGTTGGTGGCGGCGACGATATTTGTCGGGGAGGCGAGGGTCAAGGCGAGGAGGGAGCTGTACCCTGAATCCAGGAACAGGGTGTGGAAGCAGGATGTCGAGGCGGCCGCGTTGTCGCTGGGGCTGCCGACGAACAGTCGCCGGTTTTGGGCAAAGTGTGCCAGGCGGCTACGGTTGGATGTGTATGAGCATGAGGACGCGATCGTGGCCGGCTGGGATGACAAGGGCGAGCAGGAGCCCATGTCGTACGACGAGGTGGAGCGGGCACTTGGCCTTGGGCCGGAAGCCACCGAGGGAGACACTGCCGCCGCCGATGAAGAAACGGAATCGTCAGAAGAGGAGGAACTCGACCAAGAAGACCAACCCTCGGCCGCCGAATCCGACAACGGCTCGGTCGAGCTCGGCGCAGAAACTCCGCATGCCTCCGAGTACGAAGAGCCCCTCCCTGAAGAAGACGAAACGGAAAAACAGGCCGTCACGCGCGAGATGAACGAGCTTCTCGTCCACTCGGCCCTCGAGTACCCCAAAACAGGGAAACCGCGCTCCGCCCTGCGAACGCGGATCCGCGCCGAGAGGGCCCGTGAGGCGTATGCAGACAAACTGGATGCTAAGGCATCGTACTACGAGGAGAAACGAATGTGGGCTATGCTTGAACGGCAGCCCCCAATGGAGTTGGTCAAGCCGGACGTCCCCGAGGGGTTGGGGAAGTTGACCAAGAGGACGGTCGACGATTTGATAAAGGGGTTTGCCAGGACACCTGGTGACTGGCGGGACAAGCTGGAGGTTGTGGCTAGTAGGTGGGAGATGGACTACGCACTCGCGCAGGGGGAGAAGCAGGAGGCGAAGGAAGCGATAGCTGCTGCCAAGGCAGAAAGCGGCGACCAGATTTGATACCCATACAGCTGTTAGGAGACGTGTTGAATACATTCACTACCAACTCGCAACTATTCAACTGGCACTTAAGCCCCGTTCCCAAACAGCTCATCCCAGCGCGTCCGCCGATCCCACACCACCCTCCCATCGCTCTTCCTCTTGAAATACAGGATCCGATGCTGGGGAATAAATTCCTCGTCCGTCTGCTCGCCCTTCCAAGCGTCGAGCTCCTCCTCCTGCGGCCCGGTGAACCGGTCCTCATACCCGACCAGATAATCGCTGCTGTCGAGCTGCGGGTCCCACCGGATGCGGTTGATGGCGTCGGCCGCAGTGCGGAACTTCTTAGTCTTGTCCGCACGGAGGTCGACGGTGGCGATCTGCTTCCTAGCCGCAGCCCCCTTCTTCTTCTTATCCTTCCTGGCAAGCTCGTCCTGCTCCGAGTCCTGGCCCGACATCATTTCCTCCTCCTCTTCCTCCTCTTCTTCGTCAAATTCCTCGTCCCCGGGGGTATATTCCCCCCACTCGCGGCTATCCAGCTCCAACTCGCCCAGCTCAGCCCGATTCACAACCGCCGCGCTCAGCCAACAGCTCCGTGCATCAAAATACTTCTCGTCCCCCCTCATCTGCCCCTCAAACCGCGCCAGCACCGTCTGCAGCGCGCCCAGCGCCACTTTCAGATCCTCCTTGGCCATGTCTGGGTGCCCCTTATCCAACCCAATGAGGTAACACCCCCTGAAATCTTTGTCGTCCTCATCCCCTCCCTCACCCCCATGCTCCTCCTCCAGGTCATCGCCAGCCCGCTCGACAAACCTTGCCGGCCACATGCGCACGTACAAGCCCGGCGCGCGCCGGTGCAGATCCACCAGCAGCATGACGCACCGCGACTCGAGCCAGCCGAGGAACTGCGCCCCGCGGGCGAGCGACAGGCCCCAGTACTGCACGTCGAGCTTGACGTAGGACTTATGGGCGGCCAAGAAATCGGCCGTGGCTGTCGACGAGGAGAGGAAGGCCGTCCACGACGGGGCAACGCAAAGAGAGGCGCTGGCGCGGCGGAACTCGGACGCCAGCGTCTTGGTGGACGGGACGGACGCCGCCAGGGCCGTGTTGAGCGCCGGCGGGAAGTAGCCCAGGATGGCGAGCGGTTCGCGCGCGGTGCGGGTGTAGGGTAGGCGGCGGCGGTGGAAGAGCGGGTCGAAGGCGAGCTGGGTGGACCAGTCGAAGGTGGCGTAGTGGGTGAAGAAGGTGGTGATGAGGGTTTCGGGTGAGGGTAAGGTGCCGAGTTTGTGTGTGAGGAGCTTGTGCACGCGCGCGAGGAGGATGGCGATCTGGATGCCGCTGAGGAACCCGAACCGGGCGGCGTAGATGCCGCGGGATTTGGCCCAGGTCTTGAGGAAGCGGTGGGCGAGGCGGAAGGTGGACAGGTCCGGGAGGGAGCGGCGGAGGTAGTCGATGTCGCGGATTGCTTTGAGCTTGGAGAGGGTCTGGGCCGAGAGGGACCAGACCGGGTCGGCGGCGGGCGTGCGGAGGACGTCGGGCCAGCGCTCGGCGACTGAGGTGGCCGGGCAGTATTGCAGGTCCATCTTGATGTCGTGGACCTCGATCTCGAGCATGGTGCCCGTGTTGGCGCGGACCCGGCGGAGGATCCGGATGCCCTGCGCGGCGGCCTTGCGGAGGCGCTGGGAGGCCAGCGCGAAGAAGGTGTTGGAGCTGAAGGGGCCGATGCACAAGACGTCGATGTCCGAGGAGGATGTCCACACGTCGAGGGCGTAGGATCCCACGGGGACCACGACGACTGCCGGCTGGGCCCGTGTTCCTGCGGCGTCCGCTGCCGGCGTGTCGAGAATGACGGTCTTCAGGAGGTCCAATGCCCTCTTCCGCTTGGCAGCCTCGTCCTCACTAGGAATCACCTCCAGTTCAAGCAGAGACGTCTTCAGGCTTCCTGGTTGAGCCAAATGTTCTGGCGCCTTCTCGGGATGGACAGGCACAACGAGGCTGGCGATTTGTTCAGACGGCTCGTCGGCCTGGCCGCCAAGGTCCCCCATGTTCAGGGTGCATCGAATGCCCCAGTGGTCGCTGGCAAACATTTCCGACATGGTGCCGCCACCCTGTTCGGTCAGGAAGCCAAACATGTTGAACTCGGAAATCTCAAGGAAGCCCTCGCCGCGCACAAGGATGCGATCGTAGCGCTGAGGTCGCACGTTGCCGCCGCTGGCAGACATGGCCGCAGCCATGCCGTTGGCAGTCGGGTCCCAGGTCGCGCCCTGTTCTCCTTCAGCGTCGTCACCGTCAGAGTCATCCTCGACAGAGCTCTTCCAGGCATCAACCAGCTTCGCCTCAGCAAACAGGTTGTCGAGGTTGGCCAGATGGCTAGCCGACAGGTCTGAGATGGCCTTGTTCTTGCGCGCTGCGTCGACCGACAGGGACGAAGTCGTGACGTTGAAGTCGCCCGCCAGAATCCACGGGTGTTCGGGGTAGGTGTCGGAGAGGTAGCCGATGATGCGCTTGATGTCCGTCTTCTTGGCAGCGACGGCGCCGTCGTTGAGGCCGTGGCTGAGATGGACCGCAGCAAGAACAACCGGAAGGAACTTGTCGCCGTCGGACCGCCCAGCATGCTTGAGTCTGGCAACCACCGCGCCCTTGTGCTTCCGGTGGAAGGAGACATACTCCCAGTCGAATGGCGTCGCGCTCAACACGACAACGTTGAGGTAGCTCGGCAGCGGCTCGATGTCGTCCTCGTGTGGCGGGCCGTGCGAGCAGAATGGGTAGGCGTCGCGGATCCTCTGGTCGGAAAGGAGGTACGACAGGAAGCCGTCGGTGACCTCCTGCAGGACCAGCACATCGGCGGCGGCATTCTCAGCGAGAATGTTCTTTACCACCAGCGGGTACCGGGCCTCGGACGCCGGCCACTCGAACTCGGCGAGGACATTGTAGCTCGCAACGACCAGCTTCGGCGGCATGAACGGCGTCCACCGCTCGGGTTCTTCCTTGCCAGAGCAGTACGGCACTCGGCTCTGAAGCAGATCCCTCTCAGCGCCCTCCTCCTCCTCATCCCCTTCGTCCTCCTTCAAGGCGCCGCTCACCCCCTGATAAAACGCCGCCAACCGCCCCAACCTCTCCACCCTCCCATCTTCCAGGGCGATCCTCCCCCACAAGCGCATGACACTCCCCCCCTGCCCGTCCCGCTCCCGCACCAGCACCGCCAACTCGGTCACATCCCACTCCACGCGAGGCACCAGCCCGACCTTTTCCACCAGAAACTTGTGCGCCGCACAGCCGACGTCCTCGCTCTGCGCCACCGTCAGGTGCATCTGATACCCCCTTTTTCCCTGCGTCTCCCCCCCGCCGAGCGAAGCTAGCACCGCCCCCCTCAACCGCTCCACCTCCTCCCTCCGGCCCGGGTCCTCGTCACAGAGGTAGACGGTATTATCCCTCTTGTGCTCAAACACACCCACCCCATCCAGCCGGACCCCCACCCCCTTCCCACCCCCCTCCCCACTGTCCTTAGAAGAGGAAGAAGACGAAGAAAGGAGGGCAGCCCCAACGCGGTCAACCGCCTCATCCAGCAGCTCGGGCCGGACAAAAGGGTAGACGAGGTTGATGTGGGGCGGCCATTTGGGATAGGCTTTGTCGTAGAGGGCGCGGAGGCGGTCGAGGCGCGGCCAGAGGGGTTTGGGGGGGAGGAGGGCGAGGGCTGTGTTGTTGGAGGTGAGGGACAGAATAGGTACTTGACTTGGTGGTGAAAGGGAAGGGGGTTCCTGGAGCTCTGGTGATGTGGGTTCCGCCATGGTTTGTTGTTTGTTTGGTGATGCTATGCGTATGAGATTGTGGTGGTGTGGGGTGAGATGAGTGGTGAGTGAGACTTGAGCTCTGCTCTTTGGTGGTGAGGGCGAATGAATTAACTGTGATGAGTTGGATGAAAACCAGGAATTGGGGGACTGATGATTCAAGTTAAATACGAGAAATATAAGTGAGACTGAGACTGAGACTCTCTTGTTGACTGCTCATGAGCCCTTGAAGGATGCCGTCTCTTCCCCGCAACGGTGGGTTGGGGCTGAGTCGGCAGGGTGTCACGACCTGCATTCGGCCCTGGCCAGGGCCTCTCCGGGTGACTCACTTCAGCCTTGATTGGAATTGAGACTCATTGAACCCTGAATGTTTGACACATCTTCCACACCCTGTATCTGAGTGGCGTACACATGGATTGGACTTCTGGTGCTGACATGTGGAAAAGGTTCAAAACACACGGCAGAGAGGAGCAACTGGGTTGTGTGGGCTAGCACAGTACAAACTCAACCAATCCGTACAGTGCAGCCCCTATCATTCCGTTTCCAAAGCCAAACATTTCGCCTCCTGCGAGAACACCAAAACAATATACATTATCACAGGCATCCAATCAATACCTGGCTCGCTCAATCCAGAACTCCAACGCTATGAGCCCTTGGGGCAGTCACCCTCAACAGGCGGAAAGAGGCAACCCGAAAAACAACCAGAACCCAACCCAGGAATCCTAGTAATCAGGGCCCCAGTCCACGTCGGCCGGAGTGGTCGAAGGCGTCCCCTCCATGAGCGCCTCCAGCTTGTCTTCGACAGTGACCCAGCCATTCCGTTTCGTAGCAATCGCTATTCCAGTCAGCTCAAACTCCTCAGATCTCAACTCCACCCGGAACGGGCACAGCGTAAAAAAAAGGCGAGAACGTACCATATCGAATCGGCCCCCTCCACTCGCGCCACCACACCTCCTCGCTCTGCACCGCGCACCGCCTCCCATCCCCCTCACTCCCCTTCGGCATCGTCGCAAACGGCCACACCGCTTTCACCACCTCATACTTCCTCTTCCCCGCAAAGAACCCTGTGACGCTCGTGATAAACTTGTTGACCCGATCCGGGTTCTGCACCACCACCCTACTATGCGTAACCGGAAACGAAACCGCCACCGTGCCAGGGTACCGCATCCCCACGACCAGCTTCCGGATCTGCCCCTCCAGCCAGTCCACATCCAGATTCACCACGACCCGCTCCAGGGCAAACGCCTTGACGCTGGCGGTGTCAGCCACAAACTTGGCGGCCCACGCGTCAAGCGACCCGTCACCTTCCACCTCGGGCTGGGTGGAGGGCTTGGAGCCGCCGCGGAAGGCGACCTCGCCCGGGCCGACGCAGCGCAGGTAGTCGATGCGGTGCCGCGGGTCGTCGGGCACCAGCAGCGGGAGCAGGTTGAGCTTGATGGAGAAGTCGACGCGGCCGCTGGTGGGGCTGGCGCCGCGGCGGCCGACGATGTGGATCTGCGGTTTGGGCGGGACCGTCGCCTGCTGCCGGATGATGGCGACCAGGGCGTCGGCGGACGTGGAGAGGTGGGCGGCGGTCGACTTGATGGCTGTCTTGTCTGGTGAGAGGTCGAAGAGGGGGGGGTTGTAGAGGCGGTAGTCCAGGGCCGGGAGGCCGGGGTACCGTGGCGGGGGTTTGGGCCCGCCGGCTTGGGACTCCTCCGGGGGAGCTGGTTCCTGGGCCGGGGTGGAGGGTCCGGAGTACGGGGGTGGAGTGGGCGAGCGGGGAGTGTTGTAGACGGGTGCGGGAACCGGGACCCGGGGGATGGAGTAGGCGGGGAATTGCTGGCTGGGGGCGGCGGGCGAGTACGCCGGAGACTGCTGGTCCTCGGCCGGGGAGAGCTGGCTGTGGACGGGCGACGACTCGAGGTCCTCCTCGGTCATGGGCACCGTGTTGCTCCCCGACGCGGGGCTACGGCTCTGTGCTGACTGCTGTGACTCCTGCTGTTGCTGGAGAAGGAGGTGCTCCTGGAGACGCATCTTCTCCTGCGCGATGGACTGCTGGGGCGGCTCCATGGCTGCTGGTGGCTCCGGCAGGAGGCGAGTACGCGCCGTGCCGGCTTGGCTTGCCTGAAATGAGCTGCGGTCCGTCGGAGTTTGGATGAGTGAGTCTGGACGGAGCACTGGGAGCGCCGGGAATCCCGATGTCAATCAATCGGGTTCAAGTCCGCCTCGATGGCAATTGGCGTCCGATTGAGAACGATGAAGCTGGTTTCACGACGGATTGCCTGCAGTTCGCTCGTGGAGCAAGCTGTCAACAATTGATGACTGTCGGCCGACGTTGACGAGCCCGGTCCTTGACGAGCCCGGTCCTTGGGCGCATTCCCGTGGCGCAGCAAGCCCACACGCTGACAACGAAGAAAGAAGGCAGCCTGCTTGGGGCCGTCCAATGCCCAGAAAGGCGCCAGGACCACTGACGCCAACCAATCGGAGGGATCCTTGGACGCGATGCCGTCGCATTTGGGTTGCCGGGCTCAGCCGCGGCTTCATCTCGCACCGTCGTCAGCTCAAGAGGCCGCCGGTGCGTGGCTTGAACACATCTGTCACTCCCCCAATTCAAGCATCCGCAATGATTGAAGACGGGAGGCTCGTGGTGATGATCCCCGGGCCATTCAAGCAGTGGTCCACGGACGGAAGAAAAAGGGGTGGAGCTTCCATCCAGGTTTCAGGTGGGCATCCATCGCTTATCACAGCCCTAGCAGCCCACTGATAGGGCCCGCTAACAACCGCACGAGTTTTCCGGGGCCAGCTCCGCACATTTCCACTCCCCACCGACATCCATCATCCAAATCTGGGACTTGTCGAACAGTTTTTAGCTGGAACCGTTTCTTCTCTCTCGAAGGTTTTGAGAGAGAAGAGAGATGTGTTTTAGGATGCCAATCACAAGTCAACTTGCTCAGTCCTCCCTTTTCCGCCGCTAGTTAAACCGTTCCAGAATGTCTCACTCCCTGCGTCACGCATCTGGGCCCAGCACCCTATCAAAACAGGCATGCCCCTGACGGCTGCAGCGACTCCCTCGCAGCGCCATTGTTTCGTCGTCGGCTGCCCAGTGCCAGATGCTTCGAGTCTTGTCTTGCCCTCGCCGTCAAGACTTGGTTGGAAAGAGTCTAGACTCGAGCCCAAGCGCCCGTCTCTGTTGTCTGTGTCATGGCTGTCTTTCTTAGCTGTTCGCCCAGGGGCGAACATTTTCAATTCTGTTACCACTGTCCCTTTCTGACACTTGATGGTTGTGCTACTGCCATGAGGTGACAATGTCTGTGAGGGCGATGATCCCCCTAGTCTTCAACTGGCTGCTTCTCGCCCAAGCCCCCGTGGCTGCCGTCGCCATCTATTCCTCAGTCTTTGTCTTTGGAGCGGGCACAGTCCCGTCTGTTCTCGCTGTGGTTGCCGTGAGTTCAAGTTCCGCAGCCCCTAAACTACAAGTCCGACATCACGACTAACACGGGCCAGACCGCTTTACACCTTTTACTCGGCATCTACTGTTGCGTAGCCCGGGCAGCGCCTGGGTCGTACCATATTTACGGCGTCCTGTCGTGCCTTGTCGTATGTGCCGGGCTATGGTGCGGGTCGCTGTGCTACTTCGCGTGGCATATTACGCTCCTCGCCGGCCGTCCAGAAGCGACAGACCGACGGCTGTTTGCAGCCTGGACCAAAGCCGGCTGTGCCATGGCCGTTCTGAGCATGTAGGTCGTCCACACCAAGTCAGGGGTAATGGACCTAACGCACTCGGGCAGCTCCCTCGACCTCCTCCTGCTAGGAGTCTTCCTCCTCACCTCGACAAACCAACAGCCCCAAGATCCAGAGAAAGCCTCCTTTACATCAAGTTCAACCGACAATCCCCCACAAGTATGTTCCCCCCTCAGTTAACATCCCTAACTTAGACAAAACCTAACCCCATCCCAGCTTCCCCCTCTCACCCCCCTCCCCCACCACCGCATCTCCCTCCCCTACCCACCCACAGCAACACCACCACCAAACCCAACCCGCAACCCACACATCCCCCCAACCATCATCCCCGTCCCCCCAGAACATCGCACCAAACCACTACCACCACCACCACCTCAACAACAACAACAACATCCACCCCAACCCTCCCCCTATTACCATGAAACGATAGACCCCTCCGCCCCCCTCAACAGAATCCACCTCATCCTCGCCCTCTGCGCCCTCCAAAACCCCCACTCAGGCAACTGGCCCCCGTCCAGGGAACTCGCCTCCCTGCTCAAGCTCTGGACAGGCGGCCGCGACGTCACCCTAGGCATGGGCCCCACAGGCCGCGGCGCAACAGCGCTCGCACACGCCTGTCTGATCGACCTGTGCCAGTTTGTCTGGGCGGCGCAGAGGGAGGGGCGGGAGGGGGAGGTGCTGAGTTGGGCGGAGGTGAGGAGTTTG